>JACXGK010005140.1:0-34518 GCA_016801125.1 Novumbra hubbsi | reverse complement strand
CTAAATAGGCAATCCTGGCTCGGTCCGAGGGATACGATAGGGGCTGCTGCTCGAACAGAAGGGAACACTGCAAAAGGAAAGGCCGGACTCTACCCGGTTCTCCTGTGAATCGCTCAGGGGGAGCGACGTGTGGTTCCCGGTAGGACGACGGTACCGACGAGGTTGGTGTGCGAACCGTGCCATCGGTGTTGGTATCCGCCAAAGTGTCGGCCCTCTCCGATTGGTGTCGGTCGCTCCTCAGAGTAGCCACCAACTCCGCCAGGGACTCTGACAAGTTCTGTAGGTGCTCGTCATGCCTATGGATGGCAGCGCCCTGGAGGTTCAAGGCGTGGTGGATAGGAGTGAGGTCGGCTGGATCCATTGGTGGTCAGTTCAATCTGTAAGGATTGTTCGTGAACAGGCGATGGTGTGGATCCAATTGCACGACTGAGGAAAACAACTCCTGAGGGGGATAGACGTAAGGATCCGTAGTGGTAACAGTAGTAGTGGAATGTTTCACTCGGATTATCGATGAAGGCACACGTCCAGGAGTGTAGGAGTAGGTCTGTATATATATATATATATATATATGTAGTGAGAACAAAGGCTGTTAAGCCAAAATTTGCGGTGAGACGCAGGAGTCAAATAACAAATACAGGCTGTGACAAACTAGCGTAGCATTTTGTTTGAACTGACACTGAGCCAAGGGAAACGGGGAACTAAGTAAGGCCAGTGATCAGTGTGATGAGGGACAGGTGTGCGCAGGTGGCCAGGTGCTTGGTGACGGTGTGATTTGTGACAGGGAGGAGCACATCGCGCACAGGCCACCAGAGGTAGCTAACGGGCCAGCAACAGTCATGTAGGGTGGAACCCTGACACTCTCAGAAAGATGTTTCAAAGCTTTGTAACCAGACCTCGACCAAGAACAATCTCCACCAAATCCAAATAACAGGCATGGAAAACAGAATAATTATTTTGTATGATAACCACTTTTTCTTAAAAAAAGACAATCCACCTTAAACCTGCAGTAACTTTTACCAACAGTTTGAGTAATGACAATATCCCATGGCTGGTACGCACCAAGGCACTTTATTTCTCCTCCAAATTAAGTTTTTCAAACCAGTGCTCTAGTATTAAATCCACTTCATTAATTTTCTCACATTATCTAGCCCTAGTGAAGCTAACAAGCTAGCTAAAACAATCTCCCCTCCTCACACTTCTTGCTGACTAATGTTGGTGCCAGACAGACAGCCAATCAAGTCTGATAGTTGAAATTATTATGTAGTGGGGCTAACACCTGTCAGCCCCACATCAAATTTGTGTGCTCTACATTGACCACAGTAACACTCTGAGCATTTGTATTATTATTTTCATTGCTTGTACTTTGCATTTTGAGAGAGGGGACTAGCCCCACATTCACGCTTAGCCTATAGCCTACTTCTGTAAAACCCGAAAAGGAAAAACACAGTCGAAAGCAGCTAGGTAGGGGCCAATGAACATGAAATAAAATCTTAACACAAATTATATGCAATTTAGGAAGATTCTATATTCATAGATAATAAATTATAGGAAATAATCTTCCAGAATTAAAATAAATTGTGTTGCAGTTCTTTCTGTTGACAACAGGTGGGACTGTGCTATAGCTTGGAAGTGGAGGGAGCTCACACTCCAAATTTCAGGCCACAAATATCTAACACATGGCTGACTATGGGTCCAACATAAGTCAATCTGCCTTTGAGGCACCATAACCAGTGCCCCTGGTATCCAACCTCTTCCATTTCAAGAGTCTGAATACAGCATAAGAAATGGACCTATCTACTCTAGAACGGCATGGTACCCTTCACAGTCTTCTACCTTAGAAACAGGAGTAGCCCTAGCTGCAGAGGGTCACCTAAAGAGAGGGACAGACCAATGCCATGTGCCAAAATTCAAAGCCCTCTAAACATGAACAGATTTCACCAAAATATGGACTGTATATATTTCCCCTCTCATGAAAATAATGAGCTGTGGTATAAGCACTGTTCGGTTCACTTATGGTTTTAAACTGTTTTCTCCACAATTACTATTAGATGTAATTCATAGTCTGAGTTAAAAACTGTGTATCTGTGTGAATACAGTGGGCTGGAAAACAACTTGCCCTTTGATCTCAAGTATTAGCAAACCAAACCTGAACGTGAGATTACTGGAAAGCAAGCCCTCATCCGAATCTTGAATCCTGTGAATAACAAACTACTGGACTCATTGGACCATTTGTATTTACTAATACTTGACATTGATACACTTCAACCCATATCAACCTCTGATGTGATGAAAAATCTACCTCAGAAAAGGACCGAACAATTTAGAAAGATCTCCCACTATCTCAGGGTAAACAATTATCCACATTCCAGACAGAATAATTACGTAAACTATATTACTTAGGTTTATTAATTTCTGTCCTGCCGTTTGAATAGGCATGATCTTTTTTCATGTTCATCAGTACAAAATACCTTGACATAAAGTTATCATAAAAATAGAGTATGCACAATGGCTACATGTAAACATTTAAAGAAAATTTGAGGAAAGTTGCTGTTCACTAAATGTACTCATCCACCATAATTAGTATAGAACAATTTGTAGATTACATTTTTTACTTTGACACTGTTTTCCTTTAAACCCTTAAATAAAATCCACTTTCATTTCATGTTGAACAATAAAATGTAAGAAGTTAATACTTTGAGAGCCATTGTTTGTGAAGTGGACTTGAGGGTCATCTCAATTCCCTCCACTATAGCCCTGTCGATGTGGATGGGGCAGTGTTCTTTACTCCACGTCCAGCAGTCCATAGTAAATTCGTTCTGATTTTAGGGGGGGGGATCAGTACCACAGTGCAATGTTGCTGAACTCTTTTCAATACGTTTTTGTTGACAGTGATAAGGCATAATTCTACCGAAACAATGTTGAACAATGTTCAATGTTCCCTTGCCAACAAAAGAGTTTCCCCTGACTGTCTCTGATTTGTTCTCCTCTCTAAATCTCTAAACTTCCACTGTACTACTTATGAAGCACTGTTATTGGTAAGTGGTAATAGAAGGGCTCTGTATTCTGGTTCGTTTGAAGGTCTGCATCCTCTATTCATTCAACGCCTTTGGAATGTATTCAGTCCCCCTTATCTCTCTCCCCCTATTGTTGTTATAAGAGTTGTCACCCAAGAAAAATTGTAAATTTTTTTGGTTGCAATTTTTGTTTACAGCCGCAGTCAAAAAATATACATTTTCACAAAGTCTGCTGCCTCAGTTTTTATGATAACAATTTGCAAATACTCCCGACTGTTATGAAGAGTGATCAGATGAATTGGAATTAATTGCAAAGTCCCTCTTTGCCATGAAAAAAGTAAACATTTCCACTATATTTCAGCCCTGCCACAAAAAGACCAGCTGACATCATGTCAGTGATCCTCTCGTTAATGCTAGTGAGAGTGTTGACAAGGACAAGGCTGGAGATCAATCTGTCATGCTGATTGAGTTATAATAACAGATTGGAAGCTTTAAAATTAGGATGGGGCTTGGCATCATTGTTCTTCCAATTGTTGTGAAGAAGGCTTCAGGGCGCCAAAGAAAGTCCAGCATGTGCCAGCACTGTCTTCTAAAGTTGAATCAGCTGCAAAATCAGGGCACCACCAGTGCAGAGTTTGCTCAGGAATAGCAACAGGCAGGTGAGTGCTTCTGCATGCATAGTGAGGCGAAGACTTTTGGAGGATGGTGTCAAGAAGGGCAGCAAAAAAAACAGAAAAAACATAAGGGACAGACTGATCTTGTGCAAAAGGTACAGGGATTGAACTGCTGAGGACTGGGGTGAAGTAATTTTTTCTGATGAATCCCCTTTTGGAGCATCCGAAAAACGCTTTTCCAGGGAAGAAAGGGTGAGAGCTACCATCAGTCTTGTGTCATGCCAAGAGTAAAGCATACTGAGACCATTCATGTGTGGGGTTGCTTCTCAGCCAAGGGAGTGGGTTCACTCACAATTTTGCCTAAGAGTAAAGAATGGTTCCAAAACTTCCTCAGAGAGCTACATCTCCCAAACATCCAAGAACAGTTTGGTGACAAACAACGCCTTTACATAAGGCATAAGTGATAACTAAGTGGCACGGGGAACAAAACATCCACAATTTGGGTCAATGACCAGGAAACTCCCCAGACCTTAATCCCATTTAGAACTAGTGGTCAATCCTCAAGAGGCAGGAAGACAAACAAAAACTCACAAATTCTGAAACTCTAAGCATTGTTTATGTAAGAATGGGCTGCCATCAGCCAGGATTGCAGAGTCCTTCCACTTCCTGGGCATCATCATCACCCAGGAACTCAAGTGGGAGCAAAACATCATATCCATTACCAAAAACTCACAGCAGAGGATGTACTTCCTGCAGCAGCTCAACCTGCCAAAGACTATGATGGTGTACTTCTACACAGCCATCATTGAGTCCATCCTCACCTCCTCCATCACCATCTGGAACGCTGCTGCCACTGCCAAGGACAAGAGCAGACTGCAGCATATCATTTGATCTGCAGAGAAGGTGATTAGCTGCAATCTGCCATCCCACGAGGACCTGTACACCACCAGGACCCTGAGGCACGCTGGAAAGATTGTGACTGACCCCTCACACCCTGGACACAAACTGTTTCAGCCACTCCCATCTGGCAGAAGGCTAAGGTCCATAAAGACCAACACCTCAAGCCACAAGAACAGCTTCTTCCCATCGGCAGCTGGCCTCATCAACAATTCAGATTTTTATGTGGCCCAGAAGTTTAATGACAGCATGCCAGGGCAAATTGCAGGTCTTGAAGAAGAAGGGTCAACACTGCAAATATTGACTCTTTGCATGTACTTAATATAATTGTCAATAATAGCTTTTGAAACTTATGAAATTCTTGTAATTATACTTCAGTATAACATAGTAACATCTGACAAAACGATCTAAAAACACTGCAGCAGCAAACTTTGTGTAAACCAATACTTTTGTAATTCTCAAAAAGTGTTGCCACTGTATCATAAATTCCTGATAGGTAGGTTCTCCCATCTTTGCAGAGAAAGTCTGAAGAACCGTTAGAGTGGCTGCTGGGTTCTTGGTCACCTCTGATAAAGTAAATTTTTGCGATTTAGTTTGAATTGATGACCCGCTCTAGGAAGACACCTAATGGTTCCAAATGTTCTCCATTTCCCAATGATGGAACCGACAGTGCTTCAGGGACCTTTAATAAATTGTATAACTGTCCCAGATCTATGCATTAAAACTATTTGATCTTAGAGTTGAATGCGACTGCCCTGAAACTCATAGCTATTAAAAATTAAAAGTATAACACAACACAACTTTCAACCTAGGGACCTAGGCTTAAAGATTTTTCCATTCCCAATGAAATGACCTATATCTCATAAGGCTGATTTGGCCACAAAATTCATACCTGTAAGCCTGAACTTTGTGGGATCCCAAACCATCCAGTCAGTCAGGAGAGCTCAAGAAAACTCCCTTGGTACACATAAAGCTCTGGATGGCTTCTCCTGACATTCCTGAATGATGTGGTGAACTGAGCAATGCTAAGAGGAGCTTTGCTGCTGGAAATGACGGGCTATCAGATATTTCTAAACAAGCTGGGAAATAGACTTGTCCATCTGCCAAAGACATGCCACTGTAAGGACCTGGACTCTGTCACTGATCACTCAATAAAGCACACACGCACAAAGACACACAGTACATACAAGCACATAAAAGCACAGGAATGAACAAACACACGCAGACACACAAGTCTAAGGGGCTCAGGTCAGGAGCAGTGCTCTGTGTGGGAAATAGTGTGTCATTTTGAGATGCAGCCAGCCATGAGAAAATTAGGGCAGAAATGTCATCATTTAGCAGGGAATGTACAAAGAGCACTACCTTTAATAATTTAGGGCCACAAAAAACATGGATTCCCAGACAGAAGCTTTGTCCTAGACTAAATGTCAAGCTTTCAATTTGACTAGTTTTTTATTCCGGCGAAAGGTTTCATCTGTTTCCCAGAAACTGGGCCTAAAATGAGGACTACTGTCTGGCAAACAACTGACTGGCTCACATTTAAGCCTGGAACACAAGCTTCTTTTTCCTCTGCTTCCCAGTTGGTAGATGCAAGGTTTGTCAAGCAGACTGGCGCATCCTCTCAGCCGAAGCTTCTACTGGAGTATGATGTGTAACTCAGCATGAGCCACTAGCGCAATAATTAAACTCAGGTGCAATCAGTTGTGCTTTGCCCCTTATATAGGACGTAATCCTTAAGCCAGAGATGAAGCTATAATCAGCACCTTCACAGACAAACACTGCCACCTCCAGTAGCTAGTAGCAGCACGTCATCACCAGCAACCAGGCCTCCCAAAGTGACATCAGTGTTCATTTCATCAGCAGAAATAGTTACGAAAGTATTTGTTATATGCTTAATTTCCAGTGGCAGTACACGTGATAATAACAGACTAAAGAAAGAAACAGAAAAAACAAAAATACTTTTTCAGAGGCGGGGAGGCTTCTACAATGTCTCTCTGCAGGGTTCAAGGCCGCCATGCTACCCAAGCCCACACATTACACATTAAATGATCATGCATACATTTTTGAGTTATGTGGGGCGTTCTTTTTCTCATAAAAACATGGGCGCTAAATAAATATGTTGTGTGTGCATGTGTATGTGTCTCTTTCTATATGTGTGTTCGTGTGTATACAGTGTGTGGCTGCGACCTGGCTCAGGGAGGTTTCTTCATGAAGAATGGAGACTACCTCTGTACATTGGACTACCAGCGACTCCATGGCACACGCTGCAACGGCTGTGGGGACTTTGTGGAGGGAGAGGTGGTCACTGCACTGGGCAAGACCTATCATCCAGCCTGTTTTGTCTGCACCACCTGCAAGTAAGTGAATGTGTTTTCATGTGCACAAAAAGGATATATATTGCTATAAAAAAATAAACATAAATATATATATATATATATATATATATATATGTTTCTTTTACCATGCACCAGCATAAAACAATCCCTTGTAATCCAAAATAAGCATATCCTAGAATTATGTGACATACAATGGAGAACAGTTCCTGTAGTAAAAGAGTCACACAATGGATACAAATGTTTCAGCATTACCTAAAATAAAACCTTTTAGCTGTAGGTTATTTAGTTTGTCTGTCAGAATACTGAGCAAAGCATTTAGTTCAACCATTCAGTTATTAAGAAAATCCATAAGTGAATGTGTTTACATATGCACAAACATTTTGTTTCAATACGCTATATACATTTTTATGATATCAATTAAATAAATATATATACAGGTTGCTTTTACCATACACCATCATAAAATAATCCATGGTAATCCAAAATAAGCATCTTGGAGTAGAGGACAATTTAATGTAGTCACCACTCAATGGATTACGTTTTTAAGCATTACCTAATGCAAAACCTTTAAGCTGTTGGTTATTTTGTTTTTCTATAGGATTCAAACATACATGTATTTTTTAGGTAAAAACCTTCTTGTAACACTGCTTAGAGAACATGTAACATTAACAGTGGCACTGAGTACAATCCTGCCTCTAACATTTACCAAACTGAATTTAAACAAAACCAGTAATATTGGCACAAATAGTATCAGCACAAATACATTTTCATAATTGGGTGAAGGCCAGAGAACTTAGGTTAACTTGGGAAGTTGTATAGTGTATGTAGTTCAGTGACTGTTGTGTTTTGTTCTAAACTTTATGCAAAGTCCAGAGATCTTAGGCTAAGGTTACACTTACTTTCTGCAATTAGTTTTAAAGCAAGTGTAACAGCACAAACTGGGAAAACGGTATGGTCTTTTTTATGGTTTAACCCATCAGGTTCCTCCACTCTCAACTTTTTTTGCTCTGAATAAAAAAAAGTTAACCAGGTGAACATTTGTTAATGAAAAAAGCTAAATTCAATATCTTTGTGGAAAAACTAATAAACAATCTCCAAACCTCTCCTCTGACTAAGAGAGAAGCGAGATATAGGCGTGAATTAAATAAATGCAATTTTATCAATATTCTATCAAAGATTATAAGCAAACATTAGGCTTATCACGAAACTCGTCAACCCCAAACCAGTCAAGGATGATTCAACACTCAGCAAGTAACCCTTACATGGCGTACTATAATTAAAGGTGTCCACATTCACCTATAGTAGTATAATGGATTAGGAGAGGATCTGGTTACACCGGTCCTGACATCAAGGGATTGGGAACGTCTTGGATTAGAGATACACCATTAGAAATTGTCTGATGCTTTGTGTTGTTCGTTTTACCCGTTTTACCGCCACAGTAAAGTTCAGTTTACCTGTCCATCAAACGCTACAGGACTTACAGGTTTCATATTTCTTGTTGACTTTAAGATGGCCTGCCATATTACCGTCATGTGTCAATCTCAATATATTTTGATTAAAGTCAAAAAGTCTATTTTGATTAAATCTATCAGAACCAGAAGCCAATGAACGTGGTGGAACGAGTGTTGTGCCTCTTATCTGACCACACACTGCCGGGGCATTACACACAGAAAGCTCATTTTGAAATGTGTTTTTCCACTTAAAAGTTTGTTACTGATTTTCTTTCTTTATGAATACAAATGAATGCATTTTTAGCCTATGTAGGCGACCAATAATAAAAAACCTGAATATAAACCTGCTGTTTATATGCTGTTTGAGGTGACACTGGGGCAATATTTAGCAACAACCTTCTGGCCTGCGCCAATATCACTCCATGCTTCAGTCAAATTCGTCCTGCTCTGCTTCGTTTATATACTCTGTTTCTCAATTACTCTCTCACTCTTTTAGACGCCCATTTCCTGCTGGAGACCGTGTCACCTTTAATGGGAAAGACTGTCTCTGTCAACACTGCATCCAGCCCATGTCACCAACCCCCAAAGACATCAGCAGCTCCAGCAGTAAGTGCGTGGCGGGTCTGTGTTTGTGTGTGTGCATGTCTGCCTATGTTTTTCATCTGACTCGTGTCTTTCTACAACATGCCATCCTAGAAAAGGACCAAGAAATCCTGTTAACATCTTTTCAAGACAAACAAATAGGTTTTAGAGGTCAATTGTTACTATTCACTGCACTTGCAGCCAATTTAAAAACACTCAGATGCTTTTAGTATGCAACTCAATGTCCTAAAATAGGGCCAGGGAAAAAGCAGTCGTAGTGAGAACCAGTGACGATGACACACCATGGAGTAGAAGAGGAAGCAGACCTAACCACACGTGGAATACATCTAGGGGTTGGCTTCCAGTCAGAAATGTAGCTGGCCAGAAACAATGAGCAATGAAAAATCCCCAGATTACATCAGTAATTACTTAAACAACTGCAAACTGTATCATAACACAAAGATCTCCAAACAAATCTCTTTAAACAGACAAAATAAACACATATCTCACGGACAGGATCTGCAGCCATCTCAGCCATTTAGAATTTTGATGAAATTGTGGTTCATCTTTTTAGTCGCCTCAGAGTTCTCAGACTTTTGTATGGAATAATATTGGTTCATCAACCCCGGCATGTGACAATACTGGTGTGTCAGGCAAACTGGCTACACTATAGAAAGTTGCTTATGCTAAAATGTTTTTTTGCTGTTGGCAGTATGAATACGTGCTTGAAGCCTGATAAAAACAACAACCAGGTAACACAGTCTCTAATGCAGGAATGAGATGCTTGCTAATCTGTCACCTTTGACTTTAGGGTCAGATTATCTAGGAACATTCTTGCTGGAGATACAGTTCCAGGATCAGCTTTTTTCCCCCAATACCCAAACATTAACCATTAGTGGAGATAATGGAAAATTTAATGTAGGACAACATTACTCATCTAGCAAAAGATGCAAAAATTGCTGAGTTTTTTCTTCAAGTTGCAAGTGACAAGCAAATACAAATAATTGTAATATAGTTCAAACAATAGTTAGTACATTTTCAAATTGAATGTCCATAGTGAATGCTCAATGCTCCTATATGCCTCAAAAGCTGATCATGTATTACACAAGGCACAGCTCTAAAAACATTAATGGAAAGCTTTTGTCAAGAGCAGCAGTTGATTAATGAATGAAAAATGTACAGGAAATGACAGCAGAGATCATTCTTCTTTCATAGAGAGGCCAGTTAATATTGGTCAATTGCGTTGTGAATGATTGTAAGCACTCATGCCTGCATACATGCTAAAAAGCTTGTTTGGCTATACATGAGAGTACTTTTAAAGGACATATTCCCAAATCCTAAAACAAATCTTAATGCTAACTTTAATCCTGGTACCCTAATGTAATCCCAAACCCTTAATATTAAACATAATGTCAATCTCTAACCCTTATTCTAAATCTTACCCTAACATTTACCCTCTGCCTCAAATAGCCAAAGGCCCTCACATCTCCAGATTTTCCATGGGTTACTATATTTTTGACAATATCACACGACCACAGGGATTCAGCACATTTAAGCATGCTAACATGCAAACACATACACACAAACACATATAAGCACATTCTGGTGCTTCTCAATGGAGGTCTTTGTGTCATGTTGTCATCGCAGACAATGTTAACAAGAAGACCAAATAATTATAGACTGATGAAAGTCTTTAGCTCAGATAAGCAGAATGGAACACAGAGAGCCTTTATGGGGAACCTGAAGGATGGCTTTGGTTTCAGTGGCATCTTGGTCCTCAATACCAGTCCTCTAGCCGTTTGGACATACAAAACATTCTTACTTTCATGGTTAAAACAAATTGAGGTTAATGAGCACCTCTTCATTTGGAGGTTGTATTTTATGTAATTATGTATCTGTTTTTTGCAAGTCAGTAACTTATTTGTATAATTGTTATTTATTTGTAAATTATGTTATTAAATAGTTACGTTATTCAACAAATGGAATAAACCTGCAATTTGTACCTTAATAAAGTACAAATGGCCCTTTTATGCCAATGTACTTCATTAAGGTGAATTCACCCTTGATGATATTGAGAAAAACTTTATACCAGTGAATGGGTAGAGCTTTCTTACATTTGACCACATCACCACCTAGTGGTTACATTATACAGTTAAGTCAGGGTTGTTTTCGTTTCTGTGTGTGTGTTCATGTCACGTCTGAAATATTAGCTCCCAAGATAGTGATCATGCTAGCAGTGTGTCTCTATCTCTTCATGCCTGTGTGTCTCTGTATGTATTTCAGACTGTGCAGGTTGTGGTAGGGACATTAAGAATGGCCAGGCCCTACTTGCACTGGACAGACAATGGCACCTGGGCTGCTTCAAGTGTAATGCATGCGGCAAAGTGCTGAGTGGAGAGTACATCAGCAAGTGAGTCATTTTCACATTTCACCTTTTCTTGTTTATGAAAATCGTTTGAGTGTGATATTCCCCTCTTCATTATCACGCCTTCCGATGTCTTCATTCAGAGACGGTGCCCCCTACTGTGAGAAAGATTACCAGATTCATTTTGGAGTCCAGTGTGAGGCCTGTAATCAGTTCATAACTGGAAAGGTTTTAGAGGTAAGAACTATTTTCTCATCCTTTTTAATATTCTATTTATTACTTGTCACAGCTCAGTGTGGTGCAAAGTAGTAGGGGTTGTAGTTCTATATTGATGGATTTCTCAGTTCCTTTCTCTGGAGACCTCCATGGTCCCTATCATCACAGCCCAGCATTTGCACTTGATCTAATGTCAGCTTGGTGATTAATCCACAAACGGAAGAAGGGAAGATTCGCACACGACCTTGGTTTTTCTAACCATAACATTCCGTAACTATAGACTTATTGGATTGTGCAACAAAAATCTTTGGCCAACCAATGATGGAAATTGAGGAATTTGTCTCCAGAGAGAAACTGAAACGAGCAGAACTGCGATTGACTTTTTGTTGCTGATAAGTATGAATGGGTTCTGTTTACAATGCTCAAACCAGACAACAAATGACATTAAACAGGGAAGAAATTACTGAATGTGTGCAATAAACAAAGGGTTTCATTGTTTTTCATTGTAATGTTTTGCTGCAATGTGCAATTTGACCCTGTACTGAAGGGTTTTACTTTTCCAAGTTCCACGAACATCTGGACATGTGAGTCCCTAGAGAGAAAGGCGTTCCTCCCTTTCACACACTCTTTGCAGCTGCCAAATTTTAGACTTTGATTTGCTCTCAGATCTTCTTTTTGACGATATCTTATCAGATCTTTTTGGAGGATCTAGTCATTCTACTTCAAATATTATCTAAGTACCCCTCTTATCAGTTTGGTGGAGGATTTATTTTGGTTATCTAATGGAAGAATCTATTAACATCAAATTAACTCATTATGACTGCTAGCAGTGCCAAATTGTTAATATTGTAAATGAATAGACAAATGTATAGGGAAATGGCTGTATCTACATGGATGATAAGAGACCCATTATCAGAAACCATCATTCTTGTGTTCTAGTGGCTCGGTATGTTTGCTAATCCAAGTTAATCATTTTCAAAGGCTAATGGATCATTGGAAAAAACAAAAAGTTATGAAAAGAATTAACATAAAATTTGACAGATTTCAACACAGTCCTGGAGACTAACATTTTCATGTACATAGACAGTTTTGAAGGCCCCACCCAGCACACATGCACTGGCCTCATTTCAATTGGCCAGTTTCTGTAGAATTGGATAGAATGATGGGGAGGGGAGAGTTAGACAATGTTGCAAAGAGAGGACAGAAGGAAAGGAAAAAGAGTGAGTAGGTTGTCAAGAGAAAGCAATTTTACTTTGTTGGGAGGAGGTAGTCAGTTCAAGTGCGCACTTATACTAACAAGCTGCTTGTTGGAGGTAAGCAAATGTATTTGTATCATCACCTTATGATTAGCTTGCATTTTATGACTTTCAATTTGGTACATAACTGAACCATCATGTTTTTTGGTGCTTGTTGTACTGATAACTATGGCTTTTGTATATTGCCCTCTTGCTACTTTATAATTGTCATATTGTCTGGAGCGCACTTAAAATCAAGTTTTTTTTAACTAGTGGTTTTTAACATAAATTGTTTAATAGCTCTGCGAAATAATTCCAATAGGTATGGGAGTGTACAGTGTCTAGCTTTCTAAATTTGGAATACATGTTAGTGGAAACGACGCCTTTGTCCATACATGCTCTTTTGTTATTGTTTTTATTTTGCACATATAAAAAAACAGTTGTAACTTAAAGTCCAAGATTAATGTGTTTGTTGTTGTAATACATCTAAAACGGACAAAGGTTTTCACACAAAGGATTCAAGTACTTTCTTTTCGCGGAAGTTATTTTATGTTTATGTCATTACACAGCTGACTACTGGGGAAAATTGTATTGAGTCTTTGGATTACCAACAGGCACTGTCAAATAATGGGAAGTTACATTTACACTTGGATGACTGTTTCTAAATTCCTACTTTGCATATTTTACAGTCCTCAAAACATCAAAACATCAGAATGAAGCACTTGGAATTCAGCAAAATGAGTCTGAACATAGATGCACTATAAACATACAGTGAAAAAATTTACACCCCATGAAATATTTATATGAATATATATTTTTTTTTATTTAGACATATCAATATTTGATCTTCCTTCAAACAATGTCTATAGATAAAGGTGATGTAATTGAACCAAAAATGTTAACCATGATATAATGTATTTAACAAAAGATTTGTTTGTGCCTCCTTTTCCTTCTTAGGAAAAAGTTATGCCTTATAGATGATATTGTTGAAATAACCTCAATCAGATATTTCCTATAACTGTCTACCAGTCTCTAACACCGACTGGGAGAAAAAATGTCCCACTCCTCGAGGCAGAATTTTTTTAAATCACCCCAAAGCATCTCGATAGGATTAAGATCTGGGCTTTGACTCGGTTGTTCCAGAACTCTCCATTTCTATTATTTCTATCTGTTGGTCAATAGCTATTGTTTATTGACCAACAGATATTGACCAACTCATTTACCTTGTGTTTAGACTCTGTGCATAGGACCCAATGCCTATCTTAAGCTTTAAAAGTGGATTTGGGTAAGGCACTTCCAATGGGCAAAAAAGTAAGTTCAATGCCTAGTTGAGGTTGAGAATTTAATATGAATACAACAAAAATGTTATTGATGTAATTGAAAAATAAAATCCCATTATGTTGTATACATTTTTGCCAAACCATTTTGTTTTTCACATAGACTTAACATTTCTGTGTTGAAATTATGTTTATTCAAACCATTTTTGCCCAGTGGGGTTCCAGGGGATGTGGTTATACACTAAGAGCTTTTAGAAGAGAGATCCTGCCCTGTGAGCAAATCCTATTCTTACAAGGCTATTTACTTAGTCTGTATTGTTTTGGGGACAGTGCGCAGTGCACATAGTGAAACTCCCATGTTTATTCCCTCTGGGTCATAATGACTGTCAGACGAGTCGTCAAATCAACTAGACAAGTGGTTTCATATTTTAAAAACCTTTTACATTTAAAGCAATTTAATATTAAATACATTTGGACAACGTTAATTGTTTACATTAATAATAATTATCAGTTTCCTTTAGTAATGAAGCAGACCCAATACCTAAGATACAAGATTAGGTATTTTAAAACGTTTTACAAATGGTTGACCTCAAGAGCTATTAGATCTGATTTGCTGGTCCCCCAGAAGTTGGATGGATGTAGGAGTTGCAGCCCCAATGAAGAACATATCCCCCGTCTTCTGCTGAAGCCTGACGCAATGGACAGAAAATGCAATATTTAACCCAGATGTGACCCCATCCCACCCCCTTTTCCCTCATCACCATAGAAACGTGGCCAAGGAATGAATTTGTTTTGTCAACAGACTTTGCTAGTAAAAAAAAAAATATTCCTCGATATTTTTCCCTTATCGATCAAAAAGTTTGGTCATGTTAGTTTGTTTTGGTATCAGGAGAGATTGAAACAGTTCATGTACACCAGTACAGCAGAAATAGGGGAATAAATATAGTTAATTGCCTTATAGTACAGCTATTTAAGATACAGTTTGAAATACACTTAATAGTTTTTATGACACAAATGAGGGAGAGAGGAGTGTAAAGACATGGATAAAGAACAGTACTTTGTGCAGCTATTTACTACACATTTCTTAGCAAACATTACAACGCTCCTTTTGGTGTTTACTTAACATTAGTCTTTTTCTGTTTCTTTTTCTTGTTGCTATTACTGTTGTTAGTTTTTGAAAATTTGTGTTAGTGTTTAGGATAGAAACAAAGAGTGTGACGTTATGAGAAGCGGTGAGGTGAAAGAGACTGTTATTGAAGTCTGTTGGACTTTGCTTAGTGTTTTTAGGGCTCAAGCCAGACTGATGATGTAACAAATAGGGATTATTTTCAGTTGTCTTCATAGCTGGGTGTTCCTGACCACTAGCACTGTGCTTGAAATTAGCTGTACCATTCATTTAATTAAATCAAATAACATTTGAAACTAATTTCAAAGGTTTTATCAGACACAACATAAAGACAGGTGTGCTGCACTTGATGGACTTTCGCTCGAACGTTGTCTATGCAAGACTGTTTACAAAAACGTTGGTGAATGGAACGCATTATTATTTAATGGGGAAAATGGCAAATATAAAAACTTCGTCTTGATTCATGAATCCATTTAACTCATTGCTGGGCTGTACCTCAAAATGTGCCGTTCTCCCTGGCCGGCAAAAAGTGCAGTCAGGTAAAACGAGGTAGATATACAGCAAGACCTGCATCCTATACCCATACAGCTCTTCCTTAGTAATGCGCTTTATACTACTTTATACTGTATACTACTTATGAATAATGAAAAACTACAAATGAAAATACTGCTCTCAGACAGAAAATACTAAATGAGTGAAACCCAATCGACAATATAGCACATACAATATATTGTTTGTGATACTTGAGTCATGGAGTCACAATCCATGCTTTTTTCTGGTGAATGACCTTTTTCATGTGTGCATACATGTGTGCAGCATCCATTCAGGACAATTCATAGTTCCATGAATGAAAGGTCAAGTCGGCCTTTTCATTTGACCTTCTTTCTCTTTGGTGAAATGTGATCCTGGTGTGCTGGATTTCAGCTTTGCAATATGCGTGAAGTAATCAGTGACTGTGCAGCCCAAAACACTAGACCTTTCATGGAGGACACAGCCTATAGTATTAAAGATAGATAAAAAATTGGAAAGGGAGAGAGAGGTTTAGAGAAAAGGGATTTTAAAGACACACCTGTCCATATCCAAATTCCTTGCAGATCAGCCATGTGTGAGTGTGTGTGTGTGTGGAATGGGCGCATATAGACATGTTTATGCTTGTGCTTCTCTGCAACTGTATGATGGGTCAGGCTTTTATATTGTCAGTTGTTAAATGTTTTAGTTATATGCCCCTATTTTACATTGCCTTGTGATCAATTAGGGTTACCAACTATGATTAGTGAAAGAATAAACTATTTTTCACCATACCAGCTCTGATTCGACATGGCAATAGGACACCTGATACCAAGCAACCCACCACTTGCCAAATATTTACCCCTTATCATGGTCTATGACAATATCCTAGATTTTGACTATGCGTTTCTACTGCACAACCTGCTGATGCCATTATTTCAATGCATCTACATTGATCAACTGTACTGTGTGACATCTGACATTCTTCTCAAGGCAGGGGACAAGCACTACCACCCCAGTTGTGCAAGATGCAGCAGATGCAACCAGATGTTTACGGAAGGAGAGGAAATGTACCTGCAAGGTGGGTTTCCAAAACAAACACATCGATTTGTCGTGAGAACATCTATGGATGTATGTATAAACACAGAACTTAAAACTTAACATACACTAAGTCAATGAAATTCAGGAATTTAACATCAAGACATAAACATCAGTCCTTTAAATTTGGTAAACATCTAAGAGACTGGGTTCTATAGTCAGATGTATTGTCTTGATGTGAGTAAAGGCTTGAATCAATTAGTTTAATGGCATGGAGATGATGTCTAATTGCAGTTTTGTTGATATAGTGTGTACATACAGTATCATGGACACACATTTTCTAGTTATTGTTGTTCTACAGCAATTCAGCTATGAAGGCCGATTCTTACAGTCTTCTACGAAGAGCTTTCAGTGAAGCATTTATTTGGGTTGTAATCTAAGATGCAGTTTCTCACTCTTCTTATGGGATTCCACAAATGTACTTCCTATTGTGCCACAGTTGCTAAACTTCTTGCTAAAAACACATTCAGCTTTTTTTCCCTCTTCCACAGATTTTAACCACTAAGCTAAGTTGCTGTTGTTCAACCACTTCTGAGTTACACACATTTCTACTTTTCCATGCTACTTGCGGGAAGATTAGCAGTTAGTCTCTACTATGAGCTAGCTAAATTACCTAGCTTGGTGTTAGCTAGCTATCTACCTTACAAACAACAGTGTTGGGAGAAAAGGAGCAAACCGTCCATGTGTCTTACTGATTTTATCTAATATACTGAATGCTGTGCGACTAGAGCTAAAAGCACATTCTTTTTTGCGTCACCTTTTTACAATACAAGAGAACTTTTAAGACCTTTAAAAATAGGAAATAAGACATGTAATGCTTTTCAAGAACTTTTATTTAGATACATCCATGTATTGGAAACCCTGTCTTTCATGTTCCATGTTTTTGGATTTTATTGTATTAATTATTTGATTAATTAAAGATGAATTATGTTAATGGTTAAAAAATACTCTAAAAACGTTTACGACAAGTTCGATTTATAACGCTGCAGAGAAAATGAGAAACAGTTAATGGTGTTGCTGTGATACGCTTGTCAGGTGGCAGTTGGATTGATGTAGAATATTGTTCATGGTTTATTGCATAGGCTAGTTTGTGTTCATATGCTTTGGCAACGTTGTATTGCCGTAATGTCAACAAAGATCATAAATACTGTTTAAATGTGCGTCGGGATGCAGGACGCTAAATTGCTTTCAGGGGAAGTCCTACAGCGGAATATCCCTCTTGTAAATGTGTAAAAACTGATAACAAAGCATTCACGGTGTATCCCTCAGAAAAAATAAGCATCCATTTTCCAGAGTTAACACAATAAATGCCATTTGGGTGAAATTTTTAGATGATACTCTGACGTCCCATTCCCGTGAAGGCAGCAAGTAGCTGAGCCACAAGAAGCTGACAGAAACGCTGCAGAGAAGAAGAGTTACCATACACTGTCTTGTCCATTCGCGTGAACTGGCAGGTTTTATAATGCAGAACACAGTTTTTGCAAGTAGTTGAAAACTCCTAATTAATTGTAGAAATTACGTGACAAATTGTCGTGAATCTTCGGTGTGAACTTGCCTTAATTCAAACGCCCCCCATATCACAATATTGCCTCCAGTGCCCCCCGTCGTCCTCTGAACGCCCCCTGGGGGGTGGTGCCACCCCCGTTTATACACACTGTGTGAAATAATAATAAATATAGTGAAGTTCTGTCACCGATTTTTTGGTCAAATCACACTTGGGCAAAGGGGGTGCTTAAAAGTCCATTACTGACATTAGTGTACACCAGCATGTATAGCCTCCAACAGACACTGATCAGGGTATAACGCCAACAGTATTGCGTACAACACTTGATAAATTATAAATAATAATGATAAAGTGGCAAAAATTATAAAACATCTATTTTGCTTATTCTAGTTTTTAAGCACAACTTAAGTTTATGTGTCAAGTGTTGAACTGAGTTATGTGAAGTTTTCGCATTGACTCTAAAACTGATAAGCAGGTGAAAGGATTTGTCTCCACATCGATTGCAGCTTTGTACTTCTAGCTGATATGCTTTGTAGATACCCACTCTGGGCTAAAATACTTTCACTTCATGATTGAGCCTGTTAGTGGTGCCTGATAATTAGAGTTTATACTTCTGCGACTATACCAATGTTAGTGTGCTTGATAGGTTCAGTCAAGCACAGAGAAAGTATTTAAATAAAAGCATATGCTGTTGTATTTGAACCCAACTCTGCCACACAGACTTGCTAAACTTTCTGCCCTCTTCTCTCTCGGCAGGATCAACAGTGTGGCATCCAGACTGTAAGCACAATTGTAGAGCTGAAGAGAAATACAGGGTGAGGTTAACAAGCTGAACCATACAAACCGCCTGCCTGGATTCTCATGTTAATTTTCTATTTCACTCCCACTCAAGTGTTCTCAAATTCAAGTTATCATGTGTTTGTGACAAAACTATTTGCAGTCAATACCAAAAATGTCATACAATTGAACATTTAAGTTCATGAACCCTTTATAAAAGGCCTTCATGTTTGAAAAAAAAATACTTCTATGTGAAAGTATGTCATGAGGATGACAATCGAGGCCTCTGTTCACTTAGTGATATGAACTATAGTGACAGAGAGTGAAATAGAGTTGAGGCATGTTTTAGTTACATACAATAGTGTTTTATGGGTAGGACAGAGAACATTAGGAACAATTTGTAAGGGGATGGCTGATGTTTTGTTGATGACATTTTGGCACCCTTTGTTTTAGTTACATACATTTATATAATTTTATAATTATATAGTCAAGTTATTTAAGACGAAAAAAATTTTAGTCAACAAAATGTCCATATGTTGTAGTGACATTTTAGTCAAGTTTAATTTGAAGTCTTCTCATTAAATTACAGTGATCATATCACCAACTTCTATGTACACAAACATACATAGTCTTGTTCTACCAACACATTTTCCCGCATTTACAATATTAAACAATTCTCTTGTCAATATGGTGGAAGAAATATTTAATCTGCAACAGATAAAGGTCAATAATTGATGCAAAACAAATCTCTAAAACATCTATAACAACTGAAATGACATGTATTGGTCCAATTAGTTAAGATGTCATTGACTAGTAATCAGGAGGAAAACAAATCAAACGTGTGTGAATATTACAACTCTCACAACATATTGTAGATAGCTAGCAACATAATAATTTTTTTTGTATAGCTATGCACTTTTAAAATGATTTATTGCATACACTTCTTAATTCCATACTGATTCGAGTCAAAATAGTTTATGGGAGCTATAAACCATATCAAACAAGTCTGATTGAACATATCTGAAAGAATAGTTTACAATAGCATACTGATATAGCATACTATTATTTTGTGTGAAAAAGAAATTTGTGCAGCATTTTGCACAGTATACACTTGAAATTCCTGATATTTAGCTTAATTAGCAAGTAGGAAATGCGATCAATTTTAAATGTGAGAGAAGAGCAGTGTACATAAGATTCAAAGACGTTTAGATAATTCTTTACCTGTGCGGATAGATTGTCTTTTGATGTTCGTTGTATTTTTCCACCTGTACCGGGAGAGTAGCCAAGATGAACACAGTCAATCCTAGCCACCAGATTAAAGAACAGTCAGAGAGGGATCTTTGGAATGACCTGCGCATGACATTTCTTTTCCACCGATGAGAAAGAATACAAAATCTGTTAATGCCCATTCATGCTTTTGATTGGACAAAAAAACACTGAGCTCTCTTTTCAAAATCCGTATTTCAATTACAGTAGTTATACAAGACATTCACCCCAAAGATGATTTCACGTTGTCTTATTTTCCTAATACCAAAATTAAAAATTGTTTTAATTTATTTTTTTCTGATTCTATTCAGTCGTCTTGTCAGCTGCCACTGAAAAAACGGGTATTGATGAATGTTTATGTCACTATTTTTGTTTACAAAATGAACACTGACAGAGCTTGTAATCTGGCTGTTACTTAGAGAGCTGACCTGCACATCTCTGCTAAGCATTAATGTTAGTGCTTAGTGGGTATGACAAAGAATGTTATGGGTAATACATTTAGTGGGTTACATGTCTCCTTGTTTAGGATTCTCGCCATCAGACTCTGCGGCGGCCTTGCCCCAGGCCATCTCCTTTTGATTTATTTTTCCAACAATCTCAGCTACCAGATAAGACAATGAGCAAGGCACAGGTTTGCGGTCGTCTTGTATGGGGCCATTATTGTAGCAAAACTATTTGCCAATGCATCCCACGATTCACAAATTTGTAACCCGATCCGCAAATGTGTACCATGAATCGCAAATGCATACCTTAATCCAGAAATGTTAACCACTACCCACAAATGTGTACATACATTTGTAAATGTCTAGAAAAATCTGTAAATGTGTACATAAGCCTGTATGTGTGTAGACAAAAGCAACTGTGTTGTTCGTTATCTACATAAAAAAATAGAATAAGGAATTATCCATTAGCACCTGAAATATTTGTGACACCTATGTGGACAAGGTTGTGTTAACAAATTTAATAAAGGTGATGTCTGACACACCCCGTTCACGAGCCTCTGTTGGGATAAGGTTGCTGTCAAGCCAACGTGGTAACTTCCCTTACCAGGGAAGTATTGTCATATTGTCATAGAATGCCCATATTGTCATAGAACGCCCTTATGACTAAATGAAAATACAAATGCAATTTGGATTATTGCATTTTCATTTGATTATATCAAATTGCATGCTTATTTGAAAATAGTCCCCTATGGGCTTCTATAGTGTATAGCTATTTAGACAGACAAATCATCCACACGAGTTTGCAGATCGCCACACACATTTACAAATCGCCAGACACATTTGCAGATCTTCACAAAGTCAAATGGCAAATTTACAGATATATGTCACGGCAGAAGTGTAGCAAAGGTTATGTGTAAATAGAAAGCCTATTGAGAGGCCATTCTTTTGTCTACAGACGTACACCCTTCTGTACCCATTTACAGATTTGTCTTCACATTTACAAATCTATGTAAACATTTTTGGATAGCAGTACACTTTTGTGGATCGTGGTACACATATGTTTAGGTCCTGTTACACATTCGCGAATAGTTTTGCTACAATTATGTCCCCATATTCTGGCTCCTATTGTGCATTTGCAGTAGTCTGCTCTGCACAGCACAGCTTTAGCTAACTGCTCACACACATGCTTATCACAAAGGATTTGCAAGATGAAATGTCATAGCCTTTTGGTGCAGTAATGGCTCATTTACAACAAAGAAATACGTACATGAGACTGACTTACTATTGTTGTTTTCAGGCAAAAGATTCCGGTGGGACATTTATGTGTATGGCTGTATGTTGAATCACAAATCAATATACTTACACTATATAACATTGTATATTGTATTTTGTGTGTTTAATGCCAACTAGTTGATGAAATGAGCTTGTGTTCCCTCAAGTGGGAGAGGCAACCAATTAGGGGGGAGCATGTGTGTTTCCGCCCTTATGTCCTCCCTCCACCAATCAGAGAGGCAGGTACTGTACTGTACAGATAAGCATGTAAATGCTGTTTGTGCAAAGGTTCACCCACATTTATGCATAGCTTCTGTGGGAGTGTTTGCTAAATTACTAAAATGCTTTGGAATTGTTTTGGAAGTCAAAGCAAACAGCGATCAGAATTTTCTTCACATCTACATCACTGGCTCTCACCTGAAGAGTTAATAAAATAAAAAATAACACTTGTTTTCAGCCATTAAAAGCAATGCACCGGAAAGAGGTGAAAGTCAAAAGATTATATTTTTTTACTGAAAGAGCATTACGTTAGACTCCATGATGGCAGCACTAGAACAACTTTGCAACTTGTCAGCTAAAGTTGTATTTATCAAGACAAAACCATTCAAAAGTTGGTCCACGAACAATGTTATTTTTGAAGACTCTGATTGAAAGGCTCCCCTGAAAATGAACTTCATACTGTATGCTTTGAAATCTCTTGTTTTGTGTGACATCCACAAAATTATCTTTGCAATTCTTGTAACTCATTAACATATCCATGGATGCTCCTTCTGTACAGAAAAGTGGGAAAGGTTGTTAGTGATAACATAGTATCTTCTTTGCCTTCAGCCGACAAGATCCTCATCTGAGAGCATCTGCTCAAGACCTGGTTCCAGCATTCCAGGGTCTCCCGGTCACACTATCTATGTGAGTACCTACACCAACTCTGCACACTACTAACTGGAGATGCACCTCAAGGTTAACGAGCTACTGCGGCGAGAACAAACTCTTCACTCTTGTAGAAAATGAGAAGTGCCCTTAAATTTTGTGTTTGTGTGACCATGTTACACTGAGTTGTGTTTTAAATATATGTAATAAAGGGGTTGTCGTTTTCTACCTTGGGTTGGCAGCGCAATATATAAACCAATTTCCTTACTTCTGTAAGTCTAGCCAGAATAAGAACTCACCAAAATGGTGGAATTTGTGTTTTACTTTCAAAATAAAGACCACCATTGGAAGATGCGGAAACAAATATAAACATTGGATTCATGCAATATTTGTAATAAGTAATGCTGAGGTTGGGATTTTGTCAGCAAATGTGGAATTCATTGTATTATGAATACAAATGTGACATGATTAAACAGTTTTATAACTGTTTTGATAGTCTTCCAATGGTTACATTTTAACTTGAGGACAACATGCTAATACCATCATTGGTTCTCATCCTTATTGCTTAGAGTTTCATACTGTTGTAATATAGTTTGCAGGCCAAAAAGAAAAACCCTAGACTTATGTTTTATTTATTGCTGCTTTATTGCAGTTTGTAGTGCTATGACCATTGTTCCCGGCAGAACTAACAGGTGGTTAGAATGTTGGTTCCATTAACATATTCTCTTTGTTATTTGCACCAATAACACACATTTTGTGTGCAACACACACTGCTCTGGATTTTTTTTTTTTTTTACAGCAACCAAGTACTATGAGATACTATGCGAAGTTAGATGACCAGATGCTACAATTTTTTTTGTTTAAGATTTTGGTCACAGTTGGAGTAGTCACAATACCTGATTTCTAGCTTATCCTAGTTTTGCTTTACAAATAAATGTCCATAATTGAAAGTAATGAATAATATTAGAAAAATTACAATAATGCTAAACCACTCTGCTGTTAAATAAGTTTGAGAAGTTCCACTGTAGATGTATAAAACTGCATAATGGCATTGACAGCATACCAATATATATTGTACATACAGTTGAGGAAAAACATATTTGATCCCCTGCTGATTTTGTACGTTTGCCCACTGACAAAGTTATTATCATTCTATAATTTTAATGGTAGGTTTATTTGAACATTTATTATTAAAAAAAGAATTCCAGAAAAACACATTTCAAATAAGTTATAAATCAAGTTATTTTTTTACATTAAATATTTGATAATACATATGCACGCCTATAAACACATCCCAATCATGAAGAGTATAACTATATAGATTTTTGTTATGTTTAGTTGCTGTATGCAAATTAATACCATGTAGAAATACCAGAAAGAGTTAGGACAGAAAGAGTTAACCCTAACCCATTCTGGAAGTGTTACTGAGTAAGTTGATACATACCTTTATGGATGCATAATCTTTAGCTTATAGTTTTTATGTTTAATACTCTTTGTATATTAGTGTGCTGTTAATGGCAATAGGCACATTGGATTGGAATTTAATTTCATTAAAAAAATATTATTGACATTGTTAAACATAGTTAAGCATTATCTTGTCAAAATGCGAAATGTTGTAAATGTTTTTAATACATTTTCATGGCTTAAAACGGGGTACCTTTATTTTGAAGTTAAAACTAGGAGACGTTTGTGAACTATTGTGGCTAGCTTTTTATATGTCCACTTTTGTTGGCTGTTCTACAACTCATGTTGTTGTGAGTATAAATAACTATGCACAGTTATTTACCATTGCTTTATGTAGCTAGCTAGCTAGCTAGCTATCATATTGATAAACATTATCTCAAACTTCATGCTAACCAGTCTGGCTAGCTTACTAGCTAGCGACTATTCTTCCACATATTTCCTTCTCCTCTTGTGTAAAGTGCATCAGTGCATGTTCATTTTGAAGAGCCAGGGTAGCCCTAAAACATGAATTGCTGTAAAATAGGGGGGAGAAGTCCTCAACAAAAAAAACTATATTAGTTTAACTTCTTTTCAATGGAAAAATCTGTTTGTTGGTTTTAAGGTTTTGACATGGATGTGTATTTGCCATGCCAAGAAACACTCATAATAAATCACACATCCCGGACAAAACATGTTTAGTCATGTCATGGCTTCTGGGGTTTGTTTCTAGCATTTTTGTTATGTATTCCCTGTTATTATGATGTATCGTCTGCAACAGTGGTCACCAAACAATTGATTGCGATCGACAGGTCGATCTTCAGAGGCAATTCTAGTAGATCGCCAAGCGTATTGTAAAAAAACAAGTCTCTAGTACTTCTGTGATTGGCTGTGTGAGTTGTTCTGTGAGGGACAATATAATCATGCCAATCAGAAGCTATTTTCGAGCTACGTGTGGAATTGGCTCCCTGCACATATTTTTCCGCATTCCCCTTAATACTGAATAGTAAAGGGTCCCGGTGTTTGGGAAGCTATGCATACTAATTACACCAACTTTGTTGATGCTGTGCACAGAGGTACCGAGCAATGTTATGAATATTTATTTTCCTGAAAGAATGTGTTCTATATATACTAGATCTTTTTCTGAGTCTCACTTATGTTTTCTAGCCAAATTTGTGCCGTTGTATTCGGAAACTGGCGAGAAGTATTTTTTTTGTAGGGAAGTACGTCACCACCCGTAGTGCAAGTAGCCCGTAGAGGGTGTATCAGCTTGTTACTGAACATAGTTATGGTGCTGTTATTGCTCTTGCTTTGTTAGAATGCAATACTTTTCCTGAGCTTGTGTGTGTGTGTGTGCTGAACGTTGTTAGGTCATATTTTTGCACTTGTATTGTATTAAGACGGTCAATATGCATGTTTACAGACAGAAGATGGTGATTGTTTTATAATGAAAATAAATGTTAAGATGACATTTTATATTTCTAGTGTTTTTGGGATGGTAGATCTCACCTCACATTTTGAATTAAAAAGTAATCTTGGACTTTAAAAGTTTGGTGACCACTGATCTACTGTATGTGCTATGTTTTGTCCCATTGTACTTATTGTCCTGTATGTACTTTTTACAATGGATAACTTAAAAGGAATAAAAAGAAATGCATAACAGGTTCACAGTTCTGACTATACTAATAGTTACTAGGTAGGGTTAGCTCTTTAGTTTAACTCTCAGTCATAAAGCTAGTCTACCAACTTGTCCTTATTATAGCATAAAGCATCTGAATCTCTTCAGACAGTATTTCTTCACCAATGACAACAACATCGTTTTAACTTAACACAACTCAATAAAACATTTAGTTTATTTTGGAATGTCATCTTTGTCATGAATTCTAAAATTATGTTTTAAATCCATCTTTATTTGACCTTTATTAACTTTAGTCAGCTCACCAAGATCCCATATTATTAAACAATCATGACAAAAAGTATACTTTGGCAATTATAACTCCTTATAATCTGTGGGATGCTAATTACAGTTAATTGTAGTTTAATGTTAAATTTTGATTGATGACTCAAGTACAGTTATCTTATTGTACTTCCAAACCAATTCCTACCTCTATGTTGCCCTAGTTTGTGGTACATACAACCTCACTAGATTAGCTCCAGTGATCAAGGAAAATCAGAAAAGTTGAGTCTCAGTTTCATGGAGGATACTCATTTATTTGTTATTGTGACCAGTGTCCTTTGCTTTAGTGGTCCCTTGTAATTTTATCCTCAAATGATGTCGTCACAAATTACCTTTGATCCTTGACCTGCCCTGACCTCCTCCACCTCCTCACCTTGTGTTTTTCTCTGTCTGTGTTTATTGATCCCTACTCCTTCTTTTCCGCTCCCTTCCTTTTATCTCCTCGCATCCAACCTTATACTATCCCTGCTCCAGGCAAAAGTAGACAATGAAATCATTGATTACCGAGACCTAGCTGCCATCCCGAGGGTCAAGGCCATTTATGACATAGAGCGTCCAGATATGATATCCTACGAGACCCTCCACACCAAGTCCTCTACCCTGGACCACAAAGTGGACAGACAGGACAGACGTAGCCCTGCAGAGGTAACTCCCCTTGGGGGCGCCAGTTCAGAATGACTTGCTTGGTCATCCGGTCAAAGGTTGCATATGTCTCTCACTCATAATTCCAAATGGAACTGATTAAATGTTATTCTGGCTTTACACGTTCACAATCTCAATCTTGTCTAGACCATGCTGGTGTCCAAATTATTCCAAATTAGTCCAAATTATTCAAATAGGTTAAAAAATCAGACCGTGCATTATTCATGTTGCCTAAAAGCAGGGTGTTTTGAGGTCACCACTAACCACTATCAGACCATGACATGATGTGTGTTACTGTCCTTACCATGAATAATGCCTTGCGTCAGCCAATCATGAATACAATACATTAAAAACATCATATCCCATGACCCCGAAGTCGGACATGACAACTGACATAAATGGAGAGGTAAAGTTTGCTTCATCCTCCTTTGCTGCGCCGTTGCAGACCTTCATTGAGGTAGGTGATTTATTTACTTGCAGCAAGCCACTTGCTTTAATCAGCCATCCAAAGGTGCAGGTGTCATTAGGTCCCTGAAAAATGCTGCAGCTTTCTCTTTTCAAGAGAAATTGTGAAATTGTTATTGTGCCCGTACGTTTGCTCTTGAAAAATATAATGCAAGTAACCTAAATTAACCAATTACTCTTGCAATCATGTTTTCTTAAAAAATCGACAGATCTGTTAATTTCATAGTGCAGAAATAATAAGTACACCCCTAGCTGTGATAGACAATTTTGCCCGATCTGGCTGAAATAGCTTAATGGGGCAGTTTATTGTAATTGTCTATTTGTCTCTTACATTAACTGTGGAATGTCGGTGACATAATGTTTTGGGGCTGCTTTGGTGCCTCAGGGTCAACCTGCCATCATAGAGTCAACTAATCTCTCTCACGTGAATTATATTTTGTACTGGAAAATTATTGAGGGGAATTTCAGGTAATCTGCCCAAAAAGCTGAATATGAATCTCAAAAAATGAAATAGAGGGTTATCTCCTAGTCCCTGCACAGCATCTAACTAGGATTGAGATCTGGACATTGACTAGCTCATTCTATAACCCTCCCATTTATTTTGTGAGTAAGCCCAATCCCTGGGCTGAGAAGCAACCACACATGAATGGTCTCAGGATGCTTTTCTTTTGGCATGACACATGACTGATGGTGTGTCACCCTGGACAAGCGTTTTTCCGGATGCCCCAAACAATCGGAAAGGGGATTTATCAGAGAAAATGAAAATGATATTACCCCAGTCCTCACATCTCTGTAAAGTTGGCAAAATATCAGTCTGTCCCTGATGTTTCTACTTGAGAGAAGTGGCTTCTTTGCTGCCCTTCTTGACACAAGGCCAACCTCCAAAAGTCTTCACCTCACTGTGCATGCAGATGCACTTCTGCCTGCTGTCATTCCTGAGCAAGCTCTGCGCTGGTGGTGCCCTGATCCTGCTACTGAATTAATTTTAAAAGACAGTCCTGTCGCTTAATGGACTTTCTTGGGCACCCTAAAATCTTCTTCACAAAAATGTAACATCTCTCCTTGAAGTTCTTGATGATCCCAAAAATTTTAGATTTAGGGGCAATCCTAATAGCAGCAATATTCTTGCCTGTGAAGCCATTTTGGTGCAAAGCAATGATGACTGCACATGTGTCCTTGCAGGAAACCATGGTTAAGGAAGAAGATGAAGAACAATGATTTCATTCCCCAACCTCCTTTTAAAGCTTCCACTCTGTTATTCTAACTCAATCAGCATGACAGAGAGATCTCCAGCCTTGTCCTCGCCTGTGCTAACGGGAGGATCACTGACATGATGTCAACTGTTCCTTTTGTGGCAGGGCTGAAATGTAGTACACTATTTGGGGGGGGGGGGTTAAGTACATTTTCATGGCAAAGAGGGCCTTTGCAATTAATTGCAATTAATTGTATCACTCTTTGTGACATTCTGGAGTATATGCAATATGCCATCCTAAAAACTGAAGCAGCAGACTTTGTGAAAATGTATATTTGTGTCATTCTCAAAACTTTT
This sequence comes from Novumbra hubbsi, assembly GCA_016801125.1. NCBI lineage: Eukaryota > Metazoa > Chordata > Actinopteri > Esociformes > Umbridae > Novumbra > Novumbra hubbsi. Next base: position 5,618 of record JACXGK010005140.1, on the reverse strand, counting down.
CGCCATTGCTATATATTTCACTAAATTACAAATGTTTGGATCTAATGTACATAATTGGATCATTTGCCATAACACTCTAAATTTACCTAAGATGCATTTGAATCATTCTTAAGATTGATTTGAGTCCACCAGCCGACTGAATTTATTCACTGAACATGATTTAGAAAGGCACATACCGTTCTATACAGTGAGTTCCCACACTTCACCTTTGCACATCAGAGAAAAAACAAGCAATGAAGTCCAACTCTCTGCTGACCTTAGAGGCATAGATGTGTGAAAGGTTTTAGAAAAATACTAAAGGAGCACACTGGACTCCAACTTTGTAAAGCTGAAGAAGTTTGGAACCAACAAGACTTCTTACAGCTGGCCGTCTGGCCATACTAAGTAACCCGTAAGAAGGACCTTGGTTAGGGAGGTGACTCAGAACCCAATGGCTTCAGAGTCTCTCTGCTGAGATGCATTGAATGGATGACCTGCCAGAAGGACAACCGTTACTGCAGCATATTCTGGCCTTTATTGTCGAGTGGCAGGATGAAAGCCACTTGTGTATAGTGATTGTGAAATGCTCTTAACACATTACATCAACAAAGTATTTGTACACATCACGTTTTTGTGTGGAGAAGGTGAAGTTGGTCTGCATACTAACCAAAGGCTGTACAGTGGGGCAAAAAGTATTTAGTCAGCCACCAATTGAGCAAGTTCTCCCACTAAAAAACAAAAGGAGAAAAAAAAATCCAGTTCTCTCACAGACCTGTAACTTCTCCTTTAAGAGGCTCCTCTGTCCTCTACTCGTTACCTGTATTAATGGCACCTGTTTGAACTTGTTATCAGTATAAAAGACACCTGTCCACAACCTCAAACAGTCACACTCCAAACTCCACTATGGCCAAGACCAAAGAGCTGTCAGAGGACACCAGAAACAAAATTGGAGACCTGCACCAGGCTGGGAAGACTGAGTCTGCAATAGGTAAGCAGCTTGGTGTGAAGAAATCAACTGTGGGAGCAATTATTAGGAAATGGAAGACATACAAGACCACTGATAATCTCCCTTGATCTGGGGCTCCATGCAAGATCTCACCCCTTGGGGTCAAAATGATCACAAGAACGGTGAGCAAAAATCCCAGAACCACACGGGGGACCTAGTGAATGACCTGCAGATAGCTGGGACCAAAGTAACAAAGCCTACCATCAGTAACACTACGCCGCCAGGGACTCAAATCCTGCAGTACCAGACGTGTCCCCCTGCTGAAGCCAGTACATGTCCAGGCCCGTCTGAAGTTTGCTAGAGAGCATTTGGATTATCCAGATCTCAACCCCATAGAAAATCTTTGGAGGGAGTTGAAAGTCTGTGTTGCCCAGCAACAACCCCAAAACATCACTGCTCTAGAGGAGATCTGCATGGAGGAATGGGCCAAAATACCAGCAACAGTGTGTGACAACCTTCTGAAGACTTACAGAAAACGTTTGACCTCTGTCATTGCCCATAAAGGGTATACAACAAAGTATTGAGAAACTTTTGTTATTGACCAGATACTTATTTTCCACCATCATTTGCAATTAAGTTCATAAAAAATCTTACAATGTGATTTTCGGGATTTTATTTTTCTCATCTTGTCTGTCATAGTTGTGTACATATGATGAAAATTCCAAGCCTCTCATCTTTTTCAGTGGGAGAACTTGCACAATTGGTGGGTGACTAAATACTTTTTTGCCCCACTGTATATGTTACCCAAAAATAAGTTTTGGCAATTGTTTTTAGGGTTTCCTCTGTATATCTTTAACTTCCATCAGAGGAAGGGTTGTGTCCTAGTTAGAACAGACAGTTTGGTCTAATGATTCTTGGCTCCACTCTCGGTTGACAGCCTCAGACCCTGCCACAAGATGTATGGGTCTGACAACACAATAAGTTAATTATGTCCTTGTTTCGGCATACTTTCAGTATTCTACTACTGTGGCCCTCATTTCTATATGAATCCATAGCCCTTGCGCCCTCAGGATGATGATTGTAATCTCTTACAAAGGAAACAATTACATGACCAATTAGCATGCATGAACCAGCTACAACCGTATTGCTAACATCCATCCAACCCTCTGATATCTAGTTAAGTGCTAAGCAGGGTCGGGGGAAAGGGCTTATTCGGGATTCAGAGAATTATTTGGAGTATGTAATTGTTTAAAGATGACCGTTTTGTACTTTTGGTCCCAGAGGCCTTCTCTTTCGGCTGGTGTCTTCAGTTACTCTTGAAACAGACGTTTTTACTTAAAGGGACCAGATTTATTTTGTCAGAAAATACTTTTGTTCAGTATAAACTCCTCTGTGATTAAGTGTGGAAGAAAGTACTTAAAAATGTTTGTCTGTATACTCTTATGCTATTTCTGCATCACTGCTCATCTCTCACTGCCAATGCGTCAGTAATCAAATATTTTTCTTTGAGAGCAGAGCAATATAATATTGTCACAATGCTTCACGCAATGCTTCACTACTTGCTTATTCATCTGCTTCATCTCAGAATGTCCATATTGACAAGTTGGTTGACATTGCCATTAATCGTCTAGGTCTATGACCTTTGTCTGGCCTACATTGTCTCTTGTCTTGAATAATTTAATCTAAGACTGGCTCTAATATAAAATCCCTCTAGATTACCGCATTTGCTAAAATAATAAAATGTTAACATACATTTTTATTGTTTTTAACCCCTTGTTTTCAGTCTCCCAAGACACTGTCTCCTACTCCCTCTGCAGAGGTAAGCACCTATGATGTCTTATCATTTAGTGATGCGAAGAAATCTACATCACATACATTTATGTAGATGGCAAATATGGTTAGTGCCACTAACATAATGAACTGATTGAAAAATCTGAAGTCAGCACGTTCCTCATTTTCCCTTGACGTATACAACATTTAAGCATTTTATTTATTTCAAAACCCAGTGGTTTATACTCACACTTATTTTAGTGTATTAACAGAGGTTGCATTCAATTTTGTATACTGTGTTTTATACTGTAGGGCTGTAAATATGCAAGGTAGCGCATCAACCTGGAACCCAATTTACCAGATGTTTCATTCTAGTTTAGATCCTGTGCTCTGACTGATGTCCCTACAATGTTGTTCTGCATAGGGGTGTTATGACATGAGGGAGCGAATCATAATGCAGAGATCAACTAGCCAGGGGTCCATTGGGTCCCCAGCAACTTACAACCGCCAGAACTATACTCCAACGTTGTCCCGGTCGCCGCAACACTTCCACCGCCCAGGTGAGTCCAGGGTCATGTTGTCTTTTGACTTTGACGTCTATTGTGGTCCCACGATGTACGCCTGACACAATAATGTTGAGTCTGCACGTTTGTTCCGGGTGTTCTATTGTGCTAGCTCTCTCCTTGCATTTTCTTGTTTTTGTCTCTTTGCCTTCAAGTGATGTTCTGCTGCTCGTCTTTTCTCCTTGCCTTTTTCTTCCAACTCCTCTTCTTCTTTGTTGTTTTCCTTCGCCACCCTGGTCCCGCTTTCTTCCAACTGTTCTCAATCGTCCCCCTGCTCCTCCTTCTACTCTTCCTCTGAGCTGCTGGCAGGCATGCCGAAGCTCCCTTCTTCTTTGCGCACGGGCCATAGTGACACCCGCCCCACTTCCCCTTTCCGACACCACTTCCTCCCTAACACCAAAGGTAAGCCCCTCCCCAACCCACCCTAAAAAAACTCCTCTGTCCACTCCATTCAAACCTGTATCCACCAGCTCCCCATTCACAGTGCATCAAAGTTGATCATTGGTTGATCATTCATTTTGAATGTGGTGAAGTAAGCTGAACATTCCACTATACTGAAATAAGAATTGTTTCTAGGATGGTAGTTGCCTCCCACAACGTTAACAATGTTTTATTAAAGGTGGGGTATATTGCTGAAACTTTCAGTAAACATGTGGAATCAAGGACTTTTTTATCTAATTACAAAACATTTAGAGATTCATCTTACATGGGTTTATAATTATATTAGGCTAATCCTATATAATATTTGAAAAAGACAAATAAGCGAGAATAACAAAGCAGTAATGTTTTATTTGTAAATATCAAGTATTCATATAATTTTTCAGGCAAGTTGTCACGGGTGTGGGTGGAGACGTAACCTAATGCAGAAATTTTAACTAATAAGTGAATTTATTTAACAAACAATCAAAACTAGAACACGAACAGACACGATAAATCAAAGGTGCTGAAACGAGCAGCCAAAATAAAACGAAACAAATACCAACCATGACGGGACTTCATTTAAACTAGAGTATCCACAATGTGCTACACCCGGTGACAGAAACAAAGGACATATAAACACACACACAAATTACAGAGTGCAAACAGGTGCGCGTAATGTCCGAGGTGACCAAAGTGTGCTTCAAAATAAAAGTGATCCCAAAATACCACCATCTGTACGTTACACAAGTTAAGCTATCTTTTACATTTTGACAGGGTTGTTGTATATTATTTAACTTATGGGGCAAGATAAGTAAAGGCATGTTTACCAAGATTAGTGTACTCTTGGTGTGTGAAGTTCAAACCAATTCTGCCTCAAGTTCAAAGAAAAAAAACTTCACATTTGTAATTGTTATGAGAATTGCTGGAAGATTCAGCAAAAGCGACTTTTAAATAAAAGAATAGAGTGTTGTTTTTTTTACATAGATTTTACATAGAATCCCATCTAAACTTTTCATTCAAAATATAATTATTATATGGTTATATAATGATAATTTGAAAACTATCACCAAATATAAATGGAAAGGAATTTGTTCAATTTATTATACAAAGAAATTACATTTTAGTAATTATAATAGTAGTAATTCTAAGATTATTCAAACCTGAATTACGTGACTCAAGCTGCAGTGGAATACAGTATTGTATCATCAGTATTAAAACAAATGTTTTAATTCACCTGTTGTCACTTTCATTTGCTCCACAACAAGTGACACTGATTCACAATTGCTTATGCATTCTATCTGGACAGATTGATATCCCTGAAGTTTAATTGACTTGGTGTTATATCCTTTTGAGCAGTGTATTTTAAAAGGACTTCAATATCACAACAAATCTAATAGATGAAACTAAAAGCTATCCTAGGCTCTAATGGAGCTTTATTTTTGACCCCTCATCTTTACAGATTTTAGCTTATTGAATTAGGTTTTCAAGGTGTCTGGAATGTACTGGCACAGCATTTTGATTACATTAAGGTTAGGACTTTGACTTGGCCAATCCTTATTTGTCAAGAGAGTGGATGTCCAGAAATAATTTTAGACTGCAGGATTCTTCCTAGCAATCCTCGCATGAATGCGGTCTTGATTCAGTGATCTTTTTATTTTTGAAACATGCACAGTAACTTGATCTGCACATCTCCAGAGTTGATGTTTAGGTTGGCATTTACTTGAGTTATAATTTTTCTTGTGTGTCACGGCGTTGTAGTGAGGCGGAACCATACGCAGACATATTTCCAAACAAAAGGTGTATTTAATCCCAAAACAAACAAACAAACTCTACACGGACTGTAAACGTAAAATGAAAGGACTAACTAACATAAAAACGATATACAGAAAACATGTAAAGCATTCTCTTGAAACAGAATTAAACAGAGACAAACCGTGAGC
>JACXGK010005139.1:0-34506 GCA_016801125.1 Novumbra hubbsi | reverse complement strand
AGCGTATGCCTGGCGACAACCTGTCGCTGGAAAGGGAGGGGAGACACGACGCCCAGGTGGGGAACCCCTCGAGCGGTGCCAGGCGGCAACCTGGCGCCCCCATGGCGAAGGGGGGCGAACACACACGCGTTTATAATATTAAAAACACACACACATACACGCACGCACATGCACACATACACGCACGCACATGCACCCATGCCCCGGGGGACAAAAACCCCGCCCCCTTATGTCCCGCCTCTCCGCACCGGAAGTAGGGGTAATTAACCTGTCACTTTGATTGCTGCCGTATACTACTTCTCTCTGATGTTATTTTAATGTACAACAAATGTGCCTTTCTTCTGAAAACAAGGACATTTATAAGTTACTCCATTGTATTATACATTATGGCTCCCTCTCTTGAACAAGCTTTTGCACACACAAACTGATGGTTACAAAATCCCTTATGGACCAAAGGTTGGTCCTAAATGCAAATAAAACTGAATACTTGGTATTGTGTAGGTCGCAGTACCTTGCTTGGGACGACCCCAGAATAATTACTCTAAATAGTTATCTTTTTAAAGATCTAGCTTCCCTGGGATCTGGTTTGATTAAAATCTGTATTTAATACGCATTAGTAAGTTGGTGAAGACACTAAAGATTAAAATGTGTTCCTGTTTGGAACGAATCATATCTGTCAAGATACTTTTATGTCCCTGTTAGATTTGGTATAAATGTGATCTGCTGTAATGAATTCTCCGTATTGCATTATATCGCTCAGTGTTTTATCACTGTTGAACATTTCTGCACACATAATTTTCTTTTGAATATTTTGGTTGGCTGGGACTCCCTGACCTGTAGAAGGGCCAGACATTGGTTGATGTTTTCATATAAGGCTGTCATGCAAAAAGGTCTTATATAACCACGACAATTCGTTAGGCTAATTCACTACAACGTACAACTGCTTTTGAATATGTTGCTCCACGCACATTGAATGTGAACATTAGTTAAACATTTCCTTCTAGTTCAGTCTTGTGTGCAAATAGGAGGAAGAAAGCAAGTATTGGTCTGAATAGGACGACCAAAGCTGGCGTTTATTAGGTTAGTTTAAAAAGTGAGCCTGAAAGCATTTGCTACATGCTCCCAATAATTCATTTGCAGGTTAACAACCTTAAATAACATAGCATTTAGTGGCACTTATTGACAGTGTTTATTTAACCAATGCCAAGTTGGAAGGCATAGAGTTATGGGCTGAAAGTAACCAAAAATCAGCCTTGGCATTTTGGACCAGTCAATTTAGGCATTTGCCCAAAATGCCCTAGGCCAGTACCCTGAACACAGGTAACAGTAGCCTACCAACAATAGAATGGAATCTAAGCAGAATAGGTCAGTGAGTTTTAACTGGCAGCAGCTAAAAATGAAGCCTTGAGGCAGAGAGATGAAAGGATATACACCCTTTGAGGTACAGAACCAGTAAACAAAATGCAAATGATCTGAGACAAAGAGTGTAAATTCTGCCCACATTTCAATCTAAATCCTGCTGCTGTTCTACAGATGTAGGATCTCAATTTGGCCAGTTTCTCTTCACAGGACAATATACATTTTTAGTTTCTAACTCAGAGAAATTTGAGGGCCCTTATTTGCATTTAGGACAAATTATTTGATGATATATTATATTTGTTAATAGCCTATCGTACAAGTGTCATAGTCTGATACTGACACACTGAGAGCTATAAAAATGAAGGGCCTGTCTTAAATGCAACTATTCCTAAGAGGTGGAAACACTGTGAGAAGAAAATTTTAGTCTGCATATTTTTACGTGACCATTAATCTTTAGTAAGTAAGTAAGGGAGTTTAGCTCTTTCAAGTTCTCTTTTCCACCCTATGTACCGGAGTTTAGCCCAAGTCAACCCCTGCTTTGAACCTCAAATACACTGCATGTTGGCTCAAATAAAGAAAATATACCTGTAGGTAGGGCATTGAATCATTGTTAAAACTTCACACAGCTCTATTTTGCTACAGCTTCTACAAACCCGTGTTAAAAAGGAGAGCAGATGGACATGCACACACACACCAGTTTGTTATTTGCCAGCGTCTTCTCTCTGTGATGTTAATTTTCTATCTGTAATGTTCATTTCCTCTTTTTTGTTTAACCACCTGGTTAGCAGGGTCTAACAGGAAGCCAACTGACAGAGTCTAACAGAAAGCCTACTGACAGGGTCTAACAGAATGCCTACTGACAGGGTCTAACAGAAAGCCTACTGACAGAGTCTAACAGAAAGCCTACGGACAGGGTCTAACAGAATGCCTACAGACAGGGTCTAACAGAATGCCTACAGACAGGGTCTAACAGAAAACCTACTGACAGGGTTTAACAGAAAGCCTACTGACAGGGTTTAACAGAAAGCCTACTGACAGGGTCTAACAGAATGCCTACAGACAGGGTCTAACAGAATGCCTACAGACAGGGTCTAACACAATGCCTACAGACAGGGTCTAACAGAATGCCTACAGACAGGGTCTAACAGAAAGCCTACTGACACTGGGCCGGCTTCGTTATTAAGTTCATAGTGTTATAATGTTAATGACATTTTACTGATTTTTTGTTTTATTTAACCATTGTTTAACCAGATTAATCGCCTGAAAATCAATTGTCCTTTAATAGGATGCCATAGTTAAGGACATGTGCAGGGCAACAAAGTACAAAACGCAACATTAATAATTAATAATGGTCCTGAAAACGAATAAAAATAGACAACAAAAAAAAACATTATCAACATTAAATGAAAACCAAGCAGAATGCTTCATAATGACCTTGAGAGGAATACCCAGACATTTGTGAATCCAAAATATAATTTCTGACCCCATTATCTTGGAAAATGCTGAAAGAAAAAAATAATTGTGTATCCAATTTCATCTCAGGGACTGAGAGTTCAAATCTCTTCAGCTGTGGTTAATGCCTTCTTCCAAATACATGGGCACACCCTTCGTAGACAATTCTGAATCGTTTTGAAATAGACCAGGCCACTTTGTTAAAGATTCATCTGTGTGAAAATGTCATCAAACACTGAAAAGGAAAGGGGCAAATTACATGGCATGGATTGTAAACCTGTGTAGTAAAACCATATATAACGTTATATTGAACCGTTCCACCTTATATCTGTTTGAATGACACATGTCAATCTGGCAAACCAACTTTGAGGGGTTGCAATCAGGGAGGGAGAAAGAGCTAGATAATTGAATACAAGGTAGTAGGGAGGTAATTGGTTTTGTGTTCATATCTGGTTAGATTGAGGGTTCATATCTGGTTGGATGGGAAGGTTCGTATCTGATTAGATGGGAGGGTTCGTGTCTGATTGGATGGGTTTAATGGAAGGGTATCTGGTTGGATGAGTTGGATGGGGGGATTCATATCTGATTGGATGGAGTGCCTTTTCTATTCTATCCTCTGTTTTTCAAAGTTTGTACTCTAGAAGAGAAAAAGTTTACTTGTTTGTCATTAAAAAAACAATTATATTTATATATATAAATTACAGTAGAGATAATATTGACTACCTTATCCTTCTCTAGACCTTTGATTGGTAACCTCATCTGTCTCTAGACCTCTTATTGGTTACCTCATCCTTCTCTAGACCTCTGATTGAGCAGCACAACTTAAATATTATGGCATGATACTCCATGGCAATGTTTAAAATAATACGCATTAGAATTTTTTCTCACCAATTCTTGCTTTGGCAGTTACTCTAATAATATCATATTAGAATAAACAGTGAATAAATATTGACCCACCCAGTCTGAAGGGCTGCCTCATCTCATTATGTACATAAAAGGATCCAAAACCTGTTCACTTCTAGGAGTGGAGGTAAAATGTGTGGTTTGTGTTTGTGTGAAAGCCTACTGTGTGTCTGTGTGACCTGCATTTGCCACAGGTTACATTTGCTATTGACTGTATCGTACATCTGAAGAGGTTATTACCAGAGTATTTTCGCTGGAAGCATCTTACATGCATATTACTGAACGCGTGAAATCGCAGGTGCAGGAAGCCAAAATTCTCTCTTAAATGTTACTCTTCCCCTTCATTCTTGACTGAGTTCCTGTCCCAGTCCCAGAGACCGAAACACAGCCGTGAGAGGATTTCCTGCCCTGATACACTCAAGCTATTTATACATCCTTTTGGCAGAGAGTCGGGAAAGGAGATACTGTTATGTCCCCAGAAAGTAATCAGTACCCAACCTACACGCGCACACGATCGCGCGCGTATGAACGCACGCATGCAGAAACGCAGAAATACACACCACAACTGTTCTGCAGGAACGCACATGTTCCCCGTTTAGAGCATACACTCAGCACTGTATGTAAAAAGATAGCAGACGATTCCATTACATTGTCTCAGAAAAACGCACCTTCTGTAATGAAGGAAATTACTTCATTGTACAAACATGGTAAGATCCGTCTGCCGGTAGTCTGAAACTTCGAAACAACCACATTGCTATTTGGGGGGAAAGAGCGAACTGGAGCGTATCAATGACACGTGACGTGCTACTGTGTAAATTGAGATATCGTGAGAAAATGTAAGATTAAAAGTGATGATGAACTACCATTCACGGATATTAATTCTGGTAATCAACAGTAATTATTTTCATGGCTCAATTATTTTACGGGTGGATTCAATATTAGGAGGGCGCAGCTAAAGGGATGCCATTGTTGGATTTTGAATCAAAGAAAAAGCAGCACGGACTGCCAATCTACAGTAGATATTGCTTGTTCAGCTCCCGCGGGCGATGGCACAGGTCGGTCTGCGATCCGTTCATTGTCATTTCATGAGATCAGGCTACACGGAATAAATTGTCCATGTGAAGTCAGTAGGCGACGGTAAGTGTATTTAAAGTCTTGGCAGTCGAACCTCCGTGGACAGTTACCCATAACATAACAACATCCATGTCAGCAAGGCTCGGCGCGGCAGTTGATGCCGTACTCTAGCACCTGTGGCTTCTTCCTTCTCCGTCTAGAGAAGTCACTGTCAAATCGGGTGATTAAATGCCTTTGATGTGGTGAGAACGTGCCCAACGCGGCGCAACGGTCGCTTCTGATACGGTTAAAGATGACTGCGGGAAAGCTGGACTGTAGCATTATTTTGAAAATGTAAAGCAAGCTTTCTCGTGAATGCTTCCCCCCGTGTATATTAATATACATTCATATTCATCAAAGTTGAAATTGAAATTATTTGCAGACTCTGCTGTCGGCTTTATGTAACGGAAACGTGGTTGACCCTGAAGTCAAGGATGTATTTGTATTCAAAGTACAAACCCCTTTTCAGTTACTTCAGGTTACACGGGAGGTGTGCCGCGTTGACAGAAAAGACAACTAGAAACCGCGAGGTGGTGTTAAGGCCATTAGAAATGACGAAAATGTTCTCTAATGGCACGCAGCAAATTACACTCTTCCACAAGATGTCCCCGGATTGAGACAATATTTAAATCAGACTTTCGCCCTTTTAACATGATGTTGATGGTTGCTCGCCCTGAAGTTGCCAAGAAAACTGTATTGTTCAAACATCAGCTAACTTTATAAAAGGAATCAGGTTTGTGAGCTTCTATAATTTTAATTGCCGAGTTACCTTACCCAAACTCGTATGAACATTAGGGTTTAAGTTGAAGACGGGTTTGTGCATTGGATGCACAGTTTGAGGGTCCTTCCATTTTAGAAACACGAAGTAGTGGAATGGACCTGATTGTTCAGAAGTGCATTTTAATTCAAACTGATTGATGGATGGGTGACTGATTTGTTAATGTATTGATTTAAAGCATTTACGGAATCATTGACTAAAGGATATTTTAAAGTAATACACATTTTGTCATAGACTAGTGAAGACTTCACTGATAGCTATGAAGAAATAGCACAGATTCCTCGGATGTCACAGATATTTTTCTGTTCCCTCGTTTAGGTTTCATGAAGTCATACAATATAATGCACGCGGCCTACCGCCTGGAATGTTAGCTCTTTTGAACATCTCTGTGAACCTGTATGCTTTTCTCCCAACATTTTAAGCAGTACGCAAGATGCTAGAAATTCAATATACAGTGGCTTTGAATAAGTAAAACTTTTTACTTTATCTCAGGGTATCGATATCAGGAGCAGGGAAAGCTTTCAGCTTTCATCACATGCGTATAATAATAACCATGCTCGTCCACACCTCACACCCTGCCTTACCCCTTGGGCCATACCCAAGACATAGGGGACCCCAGAACATGAGGGACCCTAGATCTAGGACGTGTGGTACCCCAGAACATGAGGGACCCTAGATCTAGGACGTGTGGGACCCTAGACCCAGAACTTGTGGGACCCCGGACCCAGTACTTGTGGGATTGCAGACCCAGGACTTGGGGGGACCCCAGACCCAGGACATCGAGGGGCCCTGACTCAGAACATGGGGGATCCTAGATCTAGGACGTTTGGGACCCCAGAACATGGGGGACCCTAGATCTAGGACGTGTGGGACCCCAGAACATGGGGGACCCTAGATCCAGGACTTGTGGGACCCCAGACCCGGAACTTGTGGGACCCCGGACCCAGTACTTGTGGGATTGCAGACCCAGGACTTGGGGGGACCCCAGACCCGGGACATCGAGGGGCCCTGACTCAGAACATGGGGGACCCTAGACACTGAACATGGGGGATCCCAGACGCAGAACATGGGGAACTTTAAAGATTGTGTAAGGTTTAGTTATTGCTAGCTACCTTGAATGAACTTTGACCGCAAACAACTCCTCCCTTGGATTGCTAATGTTCCTCCTGCCAGCTCATATTTTATTTAATTACATCTATCTCCGTCTCTTATCTTTCAGTTTCCTTTCTCCACATCTCCTCCCCCTCCCTTTTTTCTCCCTCCATTCCACGGTCTGTCTCTCCCTCGGTCTGACTCGCAGTTTAAATGCCACTCTGCTTCAAAACATGCCCTGACATGCTGAGAAAATGGGAGGGGAGAAAAAAAGGACAAGAAAAACCGGAGAGCAGCTGAGCGAGAGGAAGAAGGCGTGAGAAAGAGGAGGGAATTCTATCTTAGCCAACCGAACCGAGAGAGAGAGAGAGAGAGAGAGAGTGAGAGACTCGTAAGGCACGAAACTTTGAGACAAATAGAAGAGGAGTAAGAAGAGAAAGAATGACTTTCAACAAGAGGCAGCAGACATTAAAGATTTAAGGAGCATGTTATGTTTCTGTGAGGGGGATAAAACAAGGAGATCTTATCTGTGGTAAAGTGAGCCCCCGTGGCAATCTCACATGGTCTGGCACTCACTCTCCCTTTTCTCTCCATCCCTCTCTCTCTTCTCTCTATCACTCTCTCTGTTATCTCAGACGGGGAAGCGAAGCGGCGTTGAAGACGGAGTCTCTAATGTAACTAAGTAGCAGCGGCGCCGTTCTGTTCAAGGACCTCTTTTTTTAGCTGGGATATTCTAACCCGAGGACGATGCTGAGGTGGCAGCCACGCTGACTTGTGGAGACACCTCCCGGGGAGATCAAGGCTCCTACTGCCGTCCTCCCCCCCGTGGGTTCCAACGACGGATCCAACCTGGCTACACAGAGGGGAAGAACTCGCCGTCTGGAATGGCATCTCGGAGCGCTATCGAGTCGTAGCACCCGACGCAGCACTTTCAGGTTTTGACACTCTGCTTTTGTCGGAGGTGTGACCTAGCGCGGTCAAACCAAAAGAGAAACCATAACGAGCCCTGCGAGCGCGGGGGGGCAGAGTATGGGGCGTGGTTCCCGAGGTGGAGTGACTCCTGTTGGGCTCCCAGGGGCCAGATGAGCGGGAGCAGCCAGAGTCCCAGCCTGCTCCGGGGCCGCCGCTTCTACTGCCGGGAATGGGCCCTGGAAAAGCTCCGGCGTTGCCTGGAGGCCAGATCCGCGCCCGGCCGGCCCCGGGGCGTGCTTGTGACCGGGGGCCCCGGGGCCGGGAAGTCGGCCCTGTGCACAGAGGCGGTGTGGCCCGCGTCGGACGCTGGCCTGGCGGCCGGGCTGGCGCCCCGCTGCCTGGCGTTCCACTTTTGCCAGCGGGAGGACGGGAGGAGCGTGGTGCTGTGGAGGTTCGTCCTGGGCCTGGTGGATCAGCTGAGGGCCAGCCCCCTCCTGCCCTCGGGGTACGGGGACACGTTGGCCTCCCCCTCTGTGGCTCAGGCCTTGGACCCTCGGCAGTGCCAGAGGGACCCGGTCAACACCTTCAAAAGGTCTGCTCTCTTTCGCACTCGTCCTCCGGCATTCCTGACCTCCTTTACTGTCTGTCAGAGGGCTTTGTGAGTTGCTCTGCTTTCATGGGAATTTAACATATTCCGTCTGCGGAAGAGAAATGTGAAATCTCTCTGGAGGGATTTCAGGGTTGTCAAACTCCCCAACGCTGAGTCACTGCGATTGATAGGGGAATAGATACGTTGGGGAAGTAAAATGCGTTGCTTGAAACATGTTAGTTACACTGTCACCGGGAGTCTCAATTACCGTGGTGGTATAACGGGTAAGGAATGTGAAAATGATGACACCATCACGTCTAACAGTGAGTTTCAATTAACATTTTGATGTCATTTACATTCTCGCTGTCAAAGTCTGTCTCTGGTAGCGCTGCTCTGTCATACAAAGACTAAAGGGGCCACAGGAAAAAGCAAGCGATTGTTTCGCTTCCTTGGCATATATATTTATTTATTTCCTCATAATAGAAGCCATTCAGCCCGCTCACAATGGACGCCCAGTCTGAATGAACGCAACAATGCTATTTACCGCATGTCGTTTGCAAATAAAAAACAAAGACATGAAAAATGTGTCTCTTGACTCAGGGATGGGAGTCGTTGGCACTGCCGGCTAGGTCGCCCTCTCGCGAAACCCTCGGCCTCCTGCTGCTTTGCTGGGTCCCTGGACATCGGTGGGATGTACACGCTATCTAGGGATGTACACGCTATCTAGGGATGTACACGCTATTTAGGGATGTGACAAGCGGACCGACTCCTTTAACATTTAAACTGGCATTTTGTGATCGAGAGCGCGGGACAAAATGATAGTAATTGCTTTGGGTTTTTTGTCTCAGGGATTCTTCTCAGTGTTAGGGATTCCGGTCTGTGTAAACGGTCACATCCCCTGATGGAATTCCCCCATGTGTCTAGTGTGAGGAGTAGGTCCACATTCAACATGCCCCTCACGCTGACCTTTAGTCGGGAGCCGGGGGGGGGGGTTAAGCTTCGGTTAAGCCCACAGAACGGAAGTCGACAAACACAGAGAACGCAGGCCTGAAGTGGTGGTCTTGGATTTAAACAGAGCCCAGCGGCGTGCGTTAATGCTGGCAACAGCCTGTAACTGTTAGCTAACGGGGTGAGACTCCAGCAATGCCTAGTGGATCCCACCTACCTTAAGGGAATGGAAAGCTTTCACAGTGCCTTCTGTTCCGCTGGGTTGACTCATAGAGTGTGTCGGCTATTCTCTGTGGTCTAATCTATCTAAAAGGGTTGGCTGTTTTTAAACCGTTTGGTCCGTAATGACGATCAGTTATGCCCCGCGGCGTCCTCAGGCTCGTCTTCACACCTTGTCTGATGACAGCAGGGCTGAGGAGATCAAAGCGCGTCCCGCTACCTGGATCACATGGACCGGCTGGAAACGGCCTGAGTCGGGCAAAAGGCCATTCACATAGTTCTGAGTGCGCGGCACAGTACACACACACACACACACACACACACTCACAGGGCTTTTCCCCTTCATGATATGAGGCAGGCAAACATGCAATATCCCTGTAGCCTAGATGTTTTGTATTCAGCCTGTGTTCTCATTTCAATCCATCCCTTAATAGGCTGTAAGAGTCGTCTGTCGTTCACAGGGAGCCTCTGTGATGAAACCAGGACAGCCTGGTAAACGTTCAGTTCAGTCGGCGATATATCTCCAGCTTGACATGACCTTCTTCGTATGGATACTTCCATCCAAAGCGTTGTGGAATGAATGGGTGTGAACTACTGCTCTGTAAATAGTGTCCCCATCAGCGCAGACCCACAGGGTGTATACATATATATATATAGCGTTGAATAACCTTTCAATGCGTGTTAAACCTAACACTTCATCACAGTCATACTGCAGCGGCTGTGTCGTGTGCTAGGAGAGATGAGGCGAGATGAGGTGTGAAAACAGGAACATGCAGTCTTGCCGTCGTCCTCACGTCTTTTCATTTAGCAGACGCTTTTAGCCGGCAGACTGGCGAGCAGGATGCACTGTATATTTTTCACCTTGCATGCTCAATGATTTCGCATAGACACACACACACACACACACACACTTTCTGGATTGTGCAATGTTCTTTTACAAGGGCTAGGTGTGGTGAAGCCACACTTGCATAAATTGGGAATTCAATAAAGGTGTGTACGGGTGTGTCTCTGTGGGGGAGGTGGAGAGTCGGTGTGAGACAGGAAGATTAGAATATCCCTCGGCCTGAATCAGGAGACCTTATAAACACTGGGATTCACTGTGGTAGTTTGCAGTGGCGTTGTCCCTCTAATGTTTCTTTTCAAAATCTTAGCAATCAAGCTGGTCTTAAGCTGGGTCACTTCAAGCAGGGATTGCAGCATCCTCTGTTGGAAGGCCCCAGTTACTTGGCAGGATGTGATGACATCTCTCTTTGTGTCTGCATTGGTTGTCCTTTGGCTTTTGAGGTGGTGTGTCTGTGATGCAATTTGTGACAAATACTTATTGACTGTATGAGATTACAATCCCGACTGAAGACGGCAGGAAGACTAACACACCGTGTGTGAATGTACTACTTCTCTACTTCTGGACAAAGAGTAAATGAACATTTAAACACAGTCAACTTATTTGTGAAAGAAAACAGTGAAATTATGTTGTAGACTTGGGGTTATAAGTTTAGGTTTTGGTTAAGAATGTGTGGGTGTTTGTGTATGTGTGTGTGTGTGTGTGTGTGTGTGTCGGCATGTGTAACCAGGGTGGTGCAGGAAATATCAGAGCTTCTTTAGAACTTAGTCACTTTTCCCAAAAGAGAATGAGACAGGCTAAGGGAGTGAGACAGGGTGAGGGAAAGAGACAGGCTTAGGGAGTTAGACAGGCTAAGGGAGTGAGACAGGCTTAGGGAGTTAGACAGGCTAAGGGAGTGAGACAGGCTTGGGGAATAAGACAGGCTAAGGGAGTGAGACAGGCTTGGGGAATAAAACATGGTTATTGTGTAAGACTAGGAAAGGGGGTGAGACAGGTTTGGGGATTTGAACCAGGAAAGAGTGGTCTGAAAGGCTTGCTTGCTGGCTCCAGTAGGTCAGCCAAACTCCAGTGAATATAAGGCAGAGCACGTGTAGAAGCTACGTGAGGGTGTCACCCACTCATGATAACACCAATCTGCTGCTCGACTTCCATGAAAACCATCATTACTGTTCATTAACGTTTCCGTCCACGGCATTCCGGTGTTGACACTCCCTGGGTGATGCAAGTGTGCACTTACTCCACGGCGGATTGATCTGTTCGTTTTCCATGTGTGGCGAAATACCAGCTACATTCCGTTCAAAGAGTAACATCTTCCTCATCCTGCGCCCCCTCATCTCTGTTTACCTCCCTCTCTTGCCCCCCCTCCAGGGCAGTGCTGGTGCCTTTGCTGGACCTCCCCCCCCCTCCACATCCTCTGTTTCTACTCGTGGACTCCTTGGACTCAGAGGGTCCGGGGGCTGGTGAAGAGCCTGGCAGTGCTGGCGCTCCGAGGGGCAGCAGCTCCATCTCAGAACTCCTGTCCAGCCAGCAGCACCTCCTCCCTAGCTGGCTGCTCCTGGTCTGCTCCGTACGCAGGCAGAACCAGGCTGTGTGCAAGATGTTCTCAGGTATGTCTGACCACAAACTGGTACTTTGTCTGACACTGCAGACAAATGACCTGCACTCTGTTGCGGGATAACTCTCCTTGCTGTTTATAGGTTCCACAGTGACGCTTCTACCTTGATCCACATACTGTGATATGTATTTATCAGTAATTATTTTGATTGGATTATTTTCCCTTTTCCAATTCAGATCCAACATGTTTTCTATGGGGTTGTATGTCTGTGACTCCTATACGCTGCTTTCCATACCAGTGGAATTTGTGTTTGACTTTACTTTGTAAACAGTAAAACAGCTTAGTTTGGTGCCATGTTCTTTTGTTGTCAAAACACGTCCTAACATGGCTGGTTAGTGTGGCTGTGTTTATAACAGCTGTAGTAGCCTCGGGGCAGAGGGAACAAACAACACTCTAATTTCTAGTTTTTAGCATGAATATTGTCTCTGGTCAGGCTTTTTGATAAATTTTCCTTCAAAGGTATTAGTACGATTCTGTTTGGTATTTTCTATGCCCTTCCCATCCTTGCCCTCTGGCACCAGCTATGAATACATTTTGCAGTATGAACCACATACAGTACCAGTTGAACGTTTGGACGCACCCACTCTCTTGAATGGATAACTGCGCTCATACATTAGACGGTACATTTATCTCTGGCCCGAATGCAGTTGAATGCAACCACCGCACTAATGTTCTAAGGTTCAGTTCCACTTTCTGTAACATGGATCCAAGAGCAGAAAGGACTTAACTAAACATAAAACAAGGTTAATGAAGGGCTGGAATGGGATCACCACAGGCACAGATCAGTGAAATGACTTAACAAAATAACATACAACTAAGAGGCACTGACAAAGACTTTAAAAGAAGGAAGACTATTAGTCCAGCCAGGCTCTGTGGAAAACCAATGTGCAGGCATGAAGAGTTTACATTTAGCAAGTCACACCACACTGCCACATACACAGAACATGAATAAAGAACCTAATCAGAACCCAGACCAACAGATGTCAAGACTATCAAGACAACAAGGAACAGGTATTCTAATCTAACATAGAGATAACCAAGTGAACATATGCCAAGGGAAAACAAACATAGATATAACCTAGAGAACCCGCATGACAAGTGAAAACAAACATAAAGATTACCTAGAGGACACAAACGACAAGGGAGAACTAGCATAGAGATAACCTAGAGAACACAAACGACAAGGGAAAACTAGCATAGAGATAACCTAGAGAACAAAAAAGACAAGGGAAAACTAACAAAGAAAACATGAATGACACAGGGAAACTAACATAGAGATAACTTAGAGAACACAAATGACAAGGGCAAACTAGCATAGAGATAACCTAGAGAACACAAATGACAAGAGAACCACACAAGACTCAACGTTACACTTTCTGAAATATCTAAATATTCACTGCCTTCTGAATGATCTCTATCTCTCTCTTTCTTCCTCCATCCCTATCTCTCCATCTCTCTCAACCTGGTTAGGTTTCCGTAAGCTGTGTCTGGATGACCTGCGGAAGCCCGCCCCAGTGCATGACGTGCAGCAGTACATCCTGCAGAGGCTGGACCAGGAGGGGGCGCTGCGTCGCCAGCTAACCCCTGAGACGGCCGACATGCTCAACCTGCTGCACATAAAAAGTGGCGGTTGCTTCCTCTTCCTGGAACGCGTGCTGGACGGCGTGGCCGGGGCCCTTGTGGGGCTCCGGGAGATCCGGGACATCCCCGGCACCCTGAACGGCCTCTACCTCTGGCTGTGTCAGAGACTGTTCCCCAGGGGCCTCTTCCACCAGGTCAAGCCCATTCTCAACACCCTCCTTGCCTCCCCCAAACCCCTTACCACCCAGGAGGTCTACACTGCAGTCTGGACCCAGAACATGTCCCTCAGCCACCAAGACTTTCAGGGCCAGATGCAGGCTCTGTCCACCCTGCTCACAGATGGCCCGGGAGGCAGCAGGCTCCTGTTCCACGCCAGCTTTGCAGAGTGGCTGACGGACGTCAAGTACTGCACTCAGAAGTACCTGTGTAGCATACCTGAAGGTCACAGCATGCTGGCCATGGCTCTCTCCCTGCGGGGCCCACACCTCAACACCGAGGACACCTGTCAGATGGCCTCTCACCTGGTCAGCTCCGGGGTGCACAAGGACAACCCCGCCCTCCTGTCCCTGTGGTTGATGTGGGCGGATGTTCCCCCACTGGCCCCCTCCTACGGCCCCGCCTCCCCCCCCCCCGTCCTCGTCAGGCAGGAGGTGCTCCAGCTGCTGATGAGGAGCGGGGTGTTCCCTCCCTCCCTCAATCCAGAGAGAGGCCCTGGAGTGGGGGTTCACTGCGCGGGAGCAGGGGGGACGGTGCTCCGACGAGCCCTGGAGAGGAAGGGCTCGCTACATATGCTACTGGACAGTGGGGGCAGCGTGAACCGCACCGACCCCAAAGACGGACGCACCCTGCTGGCCAGTGCCGCGCACGCCGGTTCCGATGAGGTGGTCCAGCTGCTCCTGTCCCGCGGCGCCGACCCCCTGATCGGCGACCACCAGGGCCAGACCTCTCTGATGCTGGCTGCCAGGCAGGGCCACGTGGGGGTGCTGGAGGCCCTGTTGACCTGGGCCAGGGCCCAGGAGGCGTCGGTTTCCGCGGGGATGTTGGAGCGCGCGGACAGCGAGGGCTGGACGGCCTTACGCTCCGCATCCTGGGGCGGCCATGCCGAGGCCGTCCGCCTGCTGCTGGGAATGGGCGCAGGGGTGGACCAGTCTGACGCCGAGGGCCGGACGGCACTGAGAGCCGCCGCCTGGGGAGGCCACGAGGAGATCCTCTTGACGCTCCTGGACCATGGGGCGCAGCTGGACAAGGCCGACCGGGAGGGGCGCACGCCGCTGATCGCCGCCGCCTACATGGGCCACCGGGAGGCGGTAGAGATCCTGCTGGACCACGAGGCGGAGGTCGACCTGGCCGACGGGGACGGACGCACCGCCCTCTCGGTGGCTGCCCTCTGTGTGCCAACGGCAGCCGGGGTCAAAGGCTACGGCGACGTGGCCAGCCTGCTGCTGGAGCGAGGGGCGGACCCGGGGCACAGGGACAAGGACGGGATGACCCCGCTGCTGCTGGCGGCGTCCGAAGGCCACGAGGAGGTGGTGGAGCTGCTGCTGGAGGCCGGCGCCGACGTGGACGAGAGCGCCGGGCCGCGCGCCGCCCTCACCCCGCTGCTGGCGGCCGCCGCCATGGGCCACACCGGGACGGTGGGAAGGCTGCTGTTCTGGGGCGCGGCGGTGGACGGCATCGACGCGGAGGGTCGCACGGCCCTGAGCCTGGCCGCGGCGCGAGGCAGCGCGGAGGTGGTCAGAGCCCTCCTGGACCGGGGCCTGGACGAGAACCACAAGGACGACCTGGGCTGGACCCCGCTGCACGCCGCCGCCTGCGAGGGCCACCGGGGCATCTGTGCCGCCCTGACGGAGCGCGGGAGCACGGCGCGGGTCGGCGAGATGGACATTGAGGGACGGACGCCCCTCATCCTGGCCGCCCAGGAGGGCCACCGTAGCACGGTCAGGCTCCTGCTGGACCGTGGCTCGCCCATCGACCACCGGGCGTACGACGGCCACTCGGCCCTGAGCGCCAGCGCCTTGGAGGGCCACGGCGACGTGGTGGACATGCTGATGAAGCGCGGCTCGGACACGGACGTGAGAGACGCCGAGGGCCGTCCGCTCCTCTACCTCCTGGTGCTGGAAGGTCACCTGGACATGGCCGCCCTCCTCTTGGAGAAAGGAGGTGTGCCCCTGGAGTCCCGGGATGGGGAAGGGCGCACGGCGCTACACGTGGCCTCCTGGCAGGGCAACGTTGAGGCAGTGGGGCAGCTGCTGAGCAGGGGCGCGGACCCCAACAGCCAGGATGTGGAAGGTCGCCCCCCGCTGCACTCCGTGGCGTGGCGGGGTCACGGGGAGCTGGGCCGGCTGCTCCTGGAGGCCAGGGGGGTGGACGTGGATCTGGCCTGCCGCCAGCAGGGGGCCACTGCGCTGAGCATCGCGGCTCAGGAGGGCCACGCCAACGTTGTGGCCATGCTGCTGGAGAGAGGGGCCGACCCAGACCACGTGGACAAGTACGGCCGCACCCCCGTGAAGGTGGCCGGGAAGAGGGGCCACTTCACCGTCGTCCGGCTCCTGGAGAGCCACGGGGCCAAGCCGTATCCCGGGCTCCTGTCCTGCTCCCACCCGCTGTCCCCGCAGGCATCCATCGCCAAGAGCCCGTCCTCGGCTAGCTCGGGGAGCAACGGTGCCAGGGCAGTTCCTCGTCGCGGGGCTCCCACCCCCACCTCCTCAGCCTCCTGCTCCCCGGGCTCCACGGCCGAGCGCCTCCACTCCGTCCAGGGCTCCCAGACGTCCTCCTCCACTGCCTGCTCCCAGGCGACGGTGCTGACGGTGCCCGCGGACAGCCTCAGCTTCACCCAGCAGATCCAGCAGCACTCGCTGCCCCGCAGTCGCTCCCGCCCCTCCACCCTGCCCCAGCCTGGCTCCAACCACGGCAGCACCCGCAGGGCTCAGTACCCCAAGTCCAGCCCTCCTCTGTCCGGCCTTAGCACCGTCACAGCTGTGTTGCAGGACTTTGAGCGGCCCTACACGAGCTACCCGGCTGCGTTTGAGTACCCCACCAAACACACCCCCCCCAGCCTCATCCTGGATGACAGGCCGCAGAATTGGGGCCGGTGGAACTCTGTCATGGCTTCCCTGGGGGTCACACCCGGGCAGGATTTGGCCAAGGCCTGGGACAATCCTCCAATGGGTTACCCCTGCCAGTTGCGGAGCCCCGCCCAGAGCGAGCCGTGGGAGGAGCTCAACAAGGTGTCCCTCACCTGTGCCTTACCTGAGGATTCTGCGGTTGCCATGACAACCGCAGACCCTCTGCTAAACCTGAAACGGGCCATCAAGCTTCAGTTTGAAGGTCCCAGCAGCGCTGCCTTACGCAAGAGGGAGACACCTCTGTGAACAGCTGTGGTGAGTCATGTCTGTGTGTCACCAAAAAAAGAAACAGGCTACGTGTAAAGGCCCAGCCCTGTCAAACTCATTCTTTTTTCTGGGTTTTTTTTTGTTTACAGATTCAGGTTCAGAATACTAGTGAGAAAATGTGTGAAATTTGATAACAGCCTTTTTATTTAATTGCTGTTTGTAAAATAATCCTGGAATTTCTGCTTGCTAGGCTGGCCCATTTTTGGATAGTTTGTCCCACTTTATGTCTCACTTGCAAATAGATTGTAGTACATTGTAGTAGAACAATCAATTGACTGTTCATCTGAGTTGTTCTTCTGGGATTGGGGGTTGGCTCTAGACCGTGCTCTCAGCCAGCATTGGGGTTGTGGATGTGAATATCATCAAATGTGTTTACTAACACCCACAAGAGCAGACTGCGCATTTGAAAACCCGTAAGAGTCGAGGTGAATAAGTTCTATAAAATACAATTGTGAAGAGATGGTGGGAGTCTCAAGTAAACACATTCATTTATTAGACAAAGTAAGTCATGTTTTAAGAGGCCTTTAACAATAGCATTAGGGAATATGAATTGAATGTGTTGGTTCCTTTCCCCTGAGGTGGCGCGTTTAAAGGATTGCCTGGAACTAAAATGAACGCCTTCTGTGTTTTAGGTGGACATGAACGTTTAAGGAGTTCAAGGGACCATTTTCACTATAGCTATTGGCTCTGTTGGGGCAGATGGGAGACTCCTCGCTCAGCCTCTACATCCCCACGCCTTTGGCTCAGAGGAACCGAGGAGAAAGGGAGAGACTATAATGCTTCAAAGCTGTTTACATTCCAGCCTTTTCGGTTGCCTGTTTTGAGCCGTGGGCAGCTGTGGCCAAACGGCGGACACGTACTCGCCTACACACACGTATGCAGACGCTCACAAGCGGAAGACCACACACTCGTCACACACAAAGCCTTGCCTGTTCTTTTCTGCCGGGGCCGCGTTCAACACCGCAAGGGTTTGAAAACAAACAAATGACCAGCACATTGCTGGAAAACGTGAACAGTGGTCAGGATATCAAATTGTAACGGTTCGTAGAAAAATTGTTGCCATTGCCATTGAATCAGAATAAAGCAGTTATGCTGTGTTTTCCCTGCGGTAGTCTGCGGGAATCCATTCCGATTGTGTTGACATTTCACCATGATGGCGATTTGTTCTGCTCGCAGTCAAAACCTTCCATAACTGAACCCGGAAGTGGGTCCCTAGCTAATGGTAACGCAAAAAGTTATAGTAGCGCAAAAATAGTTCCTATTTTACTAACCTTGTCTTGTTGAACGTTGGGCTCTTCAAGTGGTGCCGAGAGGGGAGGCATGAGAGTGTCGGGGACATGAAACTTCCATTTGCAGAGCCACTAATTAGTGTTTCCTCTCCTGGCCTAAAACAAGTATGCCTGTCATACCGGTGTCTGATGCTTGACCAACAGAATGTATCGTATTTCAGCACACGAACAGAGCAGATGTCATGTGCAGGTGACGAACAACCCACTCGCACAGGACTTACGGGTTTATATCAAAACACCCCTTTTCACAGTTGAAAGCAATGATCAGACAGTCACAGGTCACACACAAGACCGCTTATATTTTTGTTGCCTTTATTTTCGTCTGGTTTTCGCTTCAGTTTAATCTTTAACCTGGGACATGTCAGGTGTTGTTTACCCGTGTGTCTACATTCAGCCGTGGGGGAAGCTGGCCAAACCAAACACAGCAGAGGACACATAGCGTCTGCCGAAGCCAACAAAGCCTGCAGACAGTCCCTGTTGGAACCCTGCGGACATGAATTATAGAGCCTTGGCAGGAAAATGTAAGAGCTCAGGCTAGCACGTGGTCAGTGAAAGGCTGTTGGAATGGACTGTTTGGAATGGACCGTTTGTAATGGCCTGGGAAAATATGATGACAGGTTAGAAAATCAAGGTATGTAGCTGAATAAATATCTAGCTATTGATTTAGTGACTGTCATCCAGCCTTTGAGTTTTTTCTTTATTTAATTTTGTTCATATTTAATGGCCTGATGGCATTCTTTAATAAAAGAAAATGTAATATATAATGTAAAATGCTGATTGAGGGGTCATGGTATTTCTCCAGGTTTTCTGTTTGTGTGTCAACGTGGGCTGTTTATTTGACACAGAGGTGCAACATTTCCAGACTTACATTTCTGGAGGATTTGACATACCAGACCAGGGTTTAGGGCCTCATGTGAATAGGAGAGCTGTTTCTTTAATTGATAACATTTTCTAAATCTCAACGTAAAACCTACATTTGAACAAGTCTACAAATTGAGACTCGATTAAGTAGTTGTGTGTGTAGGCTTTGCAAGCAAACGTTGCCATGACATCGCCTACATGTGTGATATGGGAAGTTAAGAAAAAGCAGCTTCTGTGTATCTTCAGACGAAACCATTGATGGATGAAGGCAATATGCAGGTGTCACAGAAAGAACAAGCCAGGTTCATTCATGGAGTAGCTGTGCAGCATACAAGGAGGTCAGGTGCCTCGGGGGAGAGGTCAGACTGATGCCCTGAGAACTGCCTAATCTACGGCGGCAGAAACAAAAACCCTGGCCCTGAACGAAGGACAGCAGAATGGACAGGCTTGTTAGCTTAATGCCTGTGAGAAGTATTGCCAGAAAAAGAGAAAGGTGAGATAATCTGGTGTTAACACTTCAGAGGGGTGTTTTTATATGTATATGTGTGAGAGAGAGAGATTGTTTCTAGAATACCAATCAAATTTGATCTAAGGAAAGGTCAGAACCTAATTTACAGTTGGTAGTACGGCACACGTATTTCTGCCATCCCCAGTAATCTGGCTTTACTGCCAACTCAGTAACTGACTTAACTGCCTCTTCTTCAAGGTGAAAAGGAAACAGCCTGACACCCATTGTCAGGAAACAGCCTTGACACTAGAGACGGCTTAATAGACAGTCCCTAGCCCTAATAACTTGAAGGGTATCTGACAAGCGGGCGCCAGCGTTTGCCAACCCCCCACATCACCAATCGTAGGTCTGAGGGGAGGTTGCAGACAAGCCCAGAAGTGTAGCCGAGCTCTCCGTCTCAGCTATGTTTGTGTACACTTAAAAAAATGTCAGGCATTCCTACCAGTGCTGTGAATGTTTCTCTCCAGTCCTTATTAGCGCACGCTTGCTAAAAGAAAAAGTAGCCACCACTTTCTAGTTCTTTTGCTCCAGCTAGTGGTTCGTTCCTAAAACATCCCCCACAACAGCTAGAGTACAAAGACGATCTACCCACCGCCACCCACATGCTGTACTCCCTGGAAGCTCAAAATCACCAATGCAGTCTTAAACATTGGGTTCCTCCATTAAAGGCGTTGTGTGTGCTGACGGTATATGTGTTGCTGAATTGGACAGATATGACGAGATCATAGGGTTAATTACAGTCAGAATTCACCTCTGAATGTGCTATTTTAAAGTCAAGGCCTCTATAGTCAAAGGCACAAATCAACAGTGTCCTTCTAAGCAAAGACAAAGATATTCTTATGATGTGTCACCAGTCATCTACACAGTTACTGTATTGTGCATCATGCAAGCGATTCACACAAGAGCCATCCTTTCACTAATGAACACAGAAATGTCTGGCGGATGGACTACGTGAATATAAACAACCTTCACCTGACTTCACCTAACTCCAAACGCATGTGCTTGTGTTTGGAGCTGTTTCGTTGAGCATCAGACCGATCACGCAAGACCCCTTTTCCCAAGACAGCGACATCAGAAAGCAACGTCATTTGAATATGTATTGGGTATCTTGATTAACTGTATGCTTAAGGCAATCCCGTATGTAAAAGGCTGAAGTACTGTATATTTATAAAGGACAGAGTGGTTTTCAGTGTCAGGGAGGCTTCGCAATGAAGTGCATTTTATAAAAGCCATTTTCAAGTCAGCAGTCGTCACAAAGTGCTTTGAAAGTACCCAGCCTTAAACTCCATCATGCAAGAACTACAGAGACAGATTCACACTGGCTGGGAAAAGACTATTAGAGAAATCAGGAACTCAGGAATTTAAGGAATAGCCTCAAAAGGTTTGTCATTTGTTTACATGAGAAGAGCAGTACTAAGAGGCTGGTGCAGCATACACCTATACAAATGTACCGGAGTGAAAAACAGCCATTACCTGCCATTCAGAAGGTATACAAGATAAATTAATCTTTGTCTGTTGTAACATTTAAGAAAAAGCTTTGACATGAGTAGCATGTACACTCCTAATCAATAGTGAAGGCACATCTAAATTCACTTAAATACACTATGGGGGGGTTGAGAGCAGCTTTGTCTTACCTTCCAAGGCAGTGTAACTAAATATGTGTGATTACAAATTGAATGCAGTCAGCAGAAAAGCTACATATAAGGGTGTGACATAGAGAGACAGCAACTGGATTCATGTATGTCTCCTTTTATGTCATGTTTCATGTCTGGGGATTCAACGCAGTCGCCCGCATAGGTGCACAATACAAGAGCCCTACTACACAGACCCACCGCAATGTATTCTGCCAAAAGGCCAGCACATTTTACAGAAGGTTGCTTTTTTCACAAAAACCCGTTGCCTTGGAAACAGGGAGACAATGCAATCTTGAGTCCTAGTGAGAGTTCAGAGATATTGGTGTAAATGCCTGGAGCATAACCTGCAATATCCTACCCATTGACCTGCAATATCCTACCCGTGACCTGAAATATCTTACCTGTGACCTGCAATATCCTACCCGTGACCTGAAATATCCTACCCGTGACCTGCAATATCCTACCCGTGACCTGAAATATCCTACCCGTGACCTGAAATATCCTACCCGTGACCTGCAATATCCTACCCGTGACCTGAAATATCCTACCCGTGACCTGCAATATCCTACCCGTGACCTGAAATATCCTACCCGTGACTTGCAATATCCTACCCGTGACCTGCAATATCTTACCCGTGACCTGCAATATCCTACCGGTGACCTGAAATATCCTACCCGTGACCTGCAATATCCTACCCATGACCTGAAATACCCTACCCATGTGGGCCCTTAAGTTCCGGACCTCCAACATGGAACTGCAAACCCCTGCGCTTGATAGCAAACCAAAACACAAAAATTAAGATTTATAAAATTAGCATTGATTATACTGTGAGGAATCGGACATAATTGGAAATCTATTTTGCATTAGAAATGTTCCAGTTATGATAATTCTAGATGCAATTTAAATGGTATGTTCCTTCATAACACATGCTAACTGTAGTACTCAACCACTCTATCACCATTTCAGTAATGTCGGCTCAGATAAAAACACCAGTGCCAGAGATCCTGGGCTCTCTGACATAATGTATGCCTGGGCCCTTCAGTGGGGTGGAGTGGCCCCTGAGTGGGGTGGAGTGGCCCCTGAGTGGGGTGGAGGGGCCCCTGAGTGGGGTGGAGTGGCCCCTGAGTTGGGTGGAGGGGCCCCTGAGCAGAATCTAACCATCACATTTAGAAAAGGGGAATTATGTATTAATCAGCTACAGCATTACTTTGTTCCCCGCCAAGCCGTGGCCCCGTAAATCATACCAAGTGTACCCTGCATCAGCAACGGCCCTGCTGACAGAACGTAAAGACAATTTCTCCAGAACTCGCTTGCTTTTAAAACATGGCAGTTTGAAAATGCCTTAACAGGATTTTCTATATCATCACTTTTGCTAACGTAAAGGACGTTTTTGCTAACGTCAACAAAATTCTCCTGCTTGTTGGATAACAGTTGGAAAATGTTAACCGCTAGTCATGAACTTTGGTTTTGTGATTAGTGTTTTTGCCTTGTACTATATTGCTGGCTGCCTCTGAGTTATTAGAATGGACTAATTTTTTATTCTGAACATCATCAACATCATCAACATCACTGAGATTAAATGTGATTATCCAAATTCTACATTGACCATTGTACGATAAAACCACACACACATCATAAAGAATATATAAGGCATTCCCATATTGCTTTGCATATAATTCACACTTTTAACACAAAATCTTCTGCAATTCTCCAACTAACATGCACCTTCAATGGATTGAAAGTAGAAACCAATCCTTGTACTCTATTCCAATGTACAGCACAGCCTAACAGAGCTTGTCAGAGAGATTTAGTTTTAAAGCCTCTACCAACATTTCAGAAAGAAATCCTCTTTACCCTGCAGACAAACAGTGATTGTCCATTGTGGGTGTAGTTACCAAAACTACTGCAAATCTGCAATCATGGCAACTTACTTCCCAGCCAGGCGATAGAGAGAAAGTCCAGAGTGCCCTGCTGAGACGCTAGATGCAGGGGATTTCTGGTTGAGAGGCTGTCTGTATTATGTTTGATCTGTCTGTCAATCTGGTATATCTGCCAGTCTGATCAGTCCATCAATCCTGTCTACCTGTCTGTGCAGAGATAAAGCTTTTCCTCAGGGCCAACAGAGGTGTCAGGCACATCTGATTCCATTAGTCACAGGCTTGATATGAAATGTCTGAGTAGGCCCAAAGAGAGGAATCAGAGACCCTGTAAAATTTATATTTGCTTTGGTTGGTGTCTACTTATTGAAAAAGTTGTGGCAATCACATCACGGGGTCAAAATACCATTGTCGGTGAACACAGTACATCGCTGAATCCACAAATGCAAACTAAAATTCGACCGTCCTAAGAAAAAAACACATCTGGATCCAAGATCCAGAAACACCAGCGCCTTCTCCAGACCCAAACTCATTTTAGATGGAGTGAGGCAAAGTGGAAAACTGTCCTGTGGTGTGACAAATCAAAGTGTGAAATTATTTTTGTGAATAATTGCTGCCGCATGCTCCGGAAATAAAGAAGAGAGGTAACATCCAGTTTCTTATCAGCGCACTGCTCAAATGCCAGCATCCATGATGGTATAGGGGTGCATTAGTAAACATGGCTTGGGTGATTTGCACCTGTGAAGGCACCAATAATGCTGAAAAACATATGCAGGTTTTGGAGAAACATATGCTGCAATCTAGATCATGTTTTATTCAGAGAAGGCATCACTTATTTCAGCAAGACAATGCCAAAGCACATTCTACACGTATTGCAACATCATGGCTCCGTAGTGAGAGACTCCGGGGGCTAATTTGGCCTGCTGTTACCCATTGAAAACATTTGCAGCGTTATAAAACAAACCAAAAAAGCTACAATTGTAAAGTGTGCTTGCAGTCGCACCAGCAGTATCCATTGTCCAGCTGTGTACTGGCAGTATGTTAACACAGATTATCTCTCGGTACTTAGCTTGCCATGTCCCAGCTAAGTACCAAAAAAACGATGTCCCATTAGATAGGTAGGTGGCAAGCTAGCGATCTCCCACATAAAGAAGACTGAATAGCTGGCAAAAGGGTAGCAAAATAACTTTAGTCTTACTATTGATTAAGTAAGTTCCATTACCCGCAAACTTCAGTGTGGCTAGCTATCCATCGTTCAGTGTGGCTATGTTTTTGCCACAAAAAAAGTTAACATTTCCTAAACCTTGCAACAAAACCTTCCACAAAACAATAGCGATGCAATTGGAAGCGAGACGCACATTTGATACTTGTCATTTCTTGAATACAAACAAAATGATATGTCCAATTGGATAGCTAGCTCCCGCAATAAAAAGAATGAATAGCTGTCAATAAGGTAGCAAAATAACTTCAGACTTTTCTTTGAAAAAGTAAGTCCCATGTTGAAGTCTGTCCGTTGTAAACAAACAAACAAAAATGTTAATTACTTACAATGTTTTTAATATAATTATTTTAGTTGAACTATCAAAATGTGGAATTGAGTCAGTGCATAATCATGTTTGAGACCTGACAGTCAAGCATACAGATTTACCAGATTAAAAACGGGACCAGACTTGACACAGGAAGATTACTGTTATTAACAGACATCACCATGGACAGCATGTGAAATAGATTTTTTTTTCTTAATGAGCCAGAGAGCGTTCCAGGGAACATTACACTTATAAGCAGCACAATGTCTACAATGATCTCCCTTGCATTCAGACTGCATTCTTGCACGTGCATAAGCAGTATATGTTGAGCACAGGTGGAATTTATATCTGTACAGGTTTATGTCTTTAGCGTGGATGCCTTTCAGGCCTAATGTCTGCTGTATTTCTTTCCAACCACACAATTCACGGTCCAAATTACGTGCTTCACCAGCACGGGAAAAGGCAACTTTTGATGATTCGGTTGTTGTTATATCCGGATTGTGAGTTTTGGGTTGCATATTTTAACTGAGTCCGAAGCAACGGAATTCACACGCTGCTCAAAGAATGAATGAGCTACAGCTTGATTGATCAAATGAATGCAGATAGAGGTAATGTGCTGGTCAAAATGTGTTGTCATGAGAAGGGATTTCTGAGAGGAGGACCAGTATTGCCTGTTGTTCCAAATTCGGGTATTTTCCATGTAGACCGAAAGTGCACTACGGAGTGTATTGGATGCTATTTGGAAAGCAGTCAATGCGCTAGCCTTAGGCGAGCTATAAAAAAGTAGAAAACCACACGGCCAAGATGCCTCTCTGGTATTCTTCTGGAAGAACAAATACGCATTTTTCACGATTTCGCATGTAATCCTCAGCGACACCTTGGAGACGCTTCCGATACACCCTGAGTATCAGAGACACTGATCCACGCGAGTGAGGAGCTGGATGATGCACGTTCGGGGTTTCTTTCAAACCCCTTAAAACGGTGCCACTTGGTGAATACTTAAACTCAAGTTTGACTAAATTGAGCTATTGTTGTCAGTGTGAAAGGTACTTTCGGGCTGTAAATCCATCCTGGAATAGAGATTCTATGTGTGGTCTGTGTTTCTGTCAGCTTGACATGCTTTGAATGGGCTTCAGAGGGAGAGGATGGGAAGCATGCAGCCTCCGGGTTAATATCTGTCACACCGTTGTTATTGAATTAAACTCAAACTATAATGGTACCATGCAGGTATGACCCATTATTGGTATTGGTGCGATGCTGCTCGTTATACCGCCATCCGGTGGAGGCAGGCAGGCAACGATCATGTAGAGCCGTCCTTGAATTATTTAAATTCTCCTGGGTCTAGTGGTGGGATGTCAACAGGCACAGCCGGAGTCGTGTGAGAGCCGTAGCTACCGTTTGAATCATTTGATCCGGAAGATTGCAAACACATTGCCGTCTGTCTCTGTAGGACTTGACATAAGCCACCCATAAAGGTAAAACACAAAACAAACTATTACTGACTACAAATGACACACTTGGGACATGTACTGATCAAGTGTGATTAGAAGTAGAACAGGTTGGCAAGATATGCTTTAAGGGGACTTGTGTTAGATTTTCCTGAGTTGGCCAGGAGATGAATTTGAAAAGGTATAACATTTTACTTTTGACAATTAATCTTAACTTTAGTACACATTTTAACCGTAGCTAGCCTAGGCCCATTAATACGAATCTGTCATAAGAAAATATGAAGGATTGTCAGGGCGGAAAGCTTTATTCAAGTTTTACAGTTTATATTGTTTCTCAAGATTATATAAAAAACCTAGGCTGTGTCTCGGAGAACCATTCCACTGTATTCTGCATTGTCCAATTTAATAGGTCTCACAAAACCCTTCCACTGTATTATACTGCTTCTATGCGTTGTGTAGGTGTAAGGGTTTACATGTGTCTTGTTAATTGCTCCATCTGGGCTAAAGAGGCACAACAGCATAACACAGCAAGCAACCTTTCTGATATTGAATAAGGGTGATGACTCAAACTGGTATGTACAGCCTATATAGAAGCTAGACTGACAACAATTCTGTGCAGTATTACATGAAAACAATAACAGTCTTACGGTTGTTGCTGCACTTGTTATGTCTCAGGGTGCCGGGCCTAGTTCTATGGTTTCTACTGTGAGTTGACGTATGCATTTAGCATGGGAGAAAACCTGATGCAGAATGTTATACGAAAGGTTGCAGCTACCTTACCTTGGGTCTGGAACTAACGCAATCTTATCATTTTGGAAAATAAAGAAACTTCAAACAGGCATTACGGCAAGTAACAATACAAGTACCCACATACAAGGTTACTGATCACTAATCACAGGCATTTCACTGATTTTGTTTATAATAATAACACATTTATACTAGAGTAATGTGACGTTTCAAAATTTATATGTCTGCTATGGGCCACTGCTAATGGAGGAATGGATGTGGTGACCTCATTTGTACTGGTAGATCTTGACACAGTGGTGCAAGCTGTCTGACACCACCAAGCGCCCATCAGGCATCAACGCTAGGCCTCGCGGGCCACTGAGTCCCTGGTTAATTATCACCGTGCCCATCCCCTGTGCGGGGTACAATAGCACCCTGTGCTGGCTACCCCAGTCTGCCACCAGTACATTCCCATCCCTGTCGATGCAGATTCCCCAGGGACAGGCTAAGACCGGCCCCATTCCGGCACAGACGCCCAGCACCCTTATGGTGTTCCAGCCTGGCTCTAGCACCTTGACACAGGGTTCCTGGCCAGGCTCGCTGCCCCTCTCTGACACCGCCACCAGGCCAGAGCCCTGGCAGGCATCCACCAGGTATGGCCTGTGGAAACCGGTCACCACCGTGCGTTCCAGTCGAGAGCCCGTCTTGGGGTCTAGCTTCAGGACGGTCAGGGTGCCTCTTCTGACGTCTGCTACCAGGAACTCATCCAGGCAGTTTATCGTCACACCGCGGGGGGCCTCCAGCTCATCCTTGGCGGATCCAATCCCCGACCCACCAAAGGTCTGGAGCAGACGTCCGTGACGGCTGAACACCAGGAGGGCACGCTCTGCAGTGCAGCTCAGGGCAATCAGTCCTTTGGAATTGACGGCAATGTCAAAATAGTTCTGGCAGCGTCGGGGGAAGCCCTCAGACATTCTGCAGTTCACCTGCTGGATGACATTTCCCAGCCGGTCCGTCACCTGGACACGGGCGTTCCCACAGTCCACCACGAAGAGTTGGCCCTGGGGCGTCACATGGACCCCACTAGGTATGGTTAGGTCGGACCTGCCAGAACCTTGTTTACCGAACTGACGGACGAGGCACCCAACTTGAGGCCCGAGAAGATCCCCATCTTCCACCTCCTTCAGAAAGGGCTCCATCCTGCCTCCACCTTGCTGATCGCACTGCTCCTGTGAGGCAAAGTCTAAGGTTGACATGGAGAGAGGCCTGCTGCCTTGGCTGGGACTCATTGCGTCAGTCTGCTTTCGGGCCAATGACACTCCGGAGTCCTTTCGCCGGGATGCAGCTCTCAGGTGCTTTGAGACAGTGTGACCATGGCTGAGCGTCGAGAGGATGGAGGAAGAGGAGGAGGTCAGGTTGACCTTCCAGTCCCCCACACGGTCCCTCCTCCCTCCATTGATCAGGGGGCGTGCCTTGTGCGACAGGTCAGCCACAGACTTGGACAGACGCAGGGCACGTTTCATGGCCCCACCATGGCTTCGATCGTGAGGGGTGCTGACGATGAACGTGTAGCAGGAATCCAGGCTGTCGGCCGGCGAAGGAGCACGTCCATGGTCCCCTGGGTTCCCCGTGGGGCGGTCCTCAGAGGGTGCGCTGAAGTAGGAGTTAGGAGGATCTCTGGATGTGAGGTCCATGAGACTGTAGCTGGTCAGTGGCTCCCTGGGACTGGGAGTGGAGGAGCTCAGTGTTCCACAGCCGTGACTGTGTGTAGGAGAGGACTGTCCCCCGGGGGACTTATACAGCGCCATTCTGCTCTCTCCTCCATCCTGGCTGTCCAGGCTCCAGCAGAGACTCATGCTGCTGCGCTCCAGTCTGCCTCCTTCTGAAGGGGAGGACGACTCGCGGTTGGAAACTGCGACCGACGTGCTTTGCATCCTTTGGTTCCTGATAGGGTAAACCCCACAACCATCGCCAGTATTCGTCCTGCGCCTCAAGTCCTTCTCAGAGCCCCCATTCTTAAATAGCACAGGAGCAGCCAGGTAGAGGTCCTCTCCTTGGGGCTCGGTTATAGGGGAGTCCGACTCCTCATCCTGGGACCACTCCCTATTGGGGGACTCCTGCCTCGGAGGCCAATGTCTCGTATTGGACTTCTCCACCCCTGACTCCTTGTCACTTTGGCCGGAGAGGCGGATCTTCCTGACCACCCTCAGATGCCCTGTGCCTGTCGTCGTGGTCCCCGGCTGCCCCGCCCCAGCCCCATCGTTGGGGCGGCTCCTCTCTTCCCCAGCAACCCCATCCTGGGTATCCCCACCATAATGGAGGGCACACATCTGACCCCGTGCCCCACAGCCCCCCACGTTGAAACTGAGGTCGTGCTCCTGGACCCTGATCTCCCCGAACTTAACGGACTTGGCCTGGGAGCTGGGTCTAAAGCCCACCTTCTTCAGGGACAGAGAGATCTCCCAAGGCTGGAGGAGTTCGGCGACCCCTCTGAGTAGCTGGTTTCGGTCAGGCCCATCCTGGCCCCGGGCGCTTCTTCGGATCAGCTCCCTGAGCTGGGCCAGCCTGCGGAGCCTCTGGTCCAATAGGGTCTGGCTGACGCGGGCGGCCGCGGCATTCTCCCTCTGCAGCCGCTCCAGCTGCTGCTGGGCCTCCCGGTGGTCCTGCTCCACCCTCTCCAGCAGCCGGCGCTCCTCCTGCAGAGCCCCTAGCACGGCACGCTCCAGCCCCCTGCTCACGCACTCCGTCTCAGCCAGCTGGCGCTCCCGCAGCCCCCTCAACTCGGTCTCCCCTCGAGCCAGGTCGCAGAGTGTCTGGGTGGCCCAGCAGGGCAGGGAGCCAGGGGCCGGTGGGTCGTCGCCCGCGTCGGACTGACCCAGAGGACCGGGGCTGTGGGGAGGGTTGGGAGAGGTGCATGGGGAGGGTTGGCCCACGAACATCATTACAGACCAAGCGGTGGATGGTCTGGGTTACCACAGGATGAGTCTTGCTGAGGCCGGTTCCCGAGTCACTACCTACCCTAAGACAGAAATAAGCAGAGAAACGGTATTGATTGAAACAGGAGGAATACACAAACCTTGTGCGTCAACTAAATACTAGTTGTAATTTCGACTAAAATAATCTGTGTGCCCGGCTCCACGGAGAAAGAGACTGCTAAATACATGAACCAGTCCCGGGTCAACAGAACAGCTCTGTCTGTGTGCCCGGCTCCATGGAGGAAGGGACTGACCCAAGTCAACGAAAACAATGCATTTAGACCTCCTGTGCAGAATCACTTGTTGCTATACTGCCAATATGCAGACACTGTTGATTAGTGACAGTATCCAGTGAGAGAGGGAGAGAGAGAGGCGGAAGAATAAGAGAGAGAGAGAGAGAGACAGAGACAGAGAGGGAGAGAGGGAGAGAGATGCAGAAGAATGAGAGTGCATTGGCACTGAGAGGTCTATTAGCATTTCAAATGGAGACAGACAGTAAAAGAGCTCTATATAGAATAGGAGTGGGAGTTGAAATTAGTTGGCCTTGTGTCACCACAAATAATACTCTTTAGGTCCCCGATTCATCTACATACCCCACACCCCTCTTCCACTTCTCACCCACTGGAGAAATGTGACATCAGAAGAACCTGCCTTGATAATTTATTCATGATTTAGAACAAAGTGACAGTGAGAAATGGTGGAGAAAGACAGATGTTTCTCATGTCTCCATGATGTATTGTGACGTTAGCCACCCCACTGGGGTCGCGTGAAGAGAAGCAAGCCAAGGCAATACTTCATACCCCTTCATAGACTCCTGGTTACTTTATGATAGCAATTTGTATTCTCCTTGTGCAAATAGTGTCCTGTCTGGGCAATGAAACATTCAGCAGCTGTTCTGCAAGAATCCAATGCTGTCGAACAGTCTTAAAATATTTTTTAGGAGATTCACCTTCAGCAGCTGAAATAAAAATAAAATTCATTCTACCAACTTCCCCAGCACTTTTCATTATAGAAATAAAGCAATACAAACTGAAACGACTAGACCTTAAGACATCTGAAATAAAACTTTTTTTTTTACGATCACCAGACAAAACACACCAACGCTGATTAGACCACGGTTAAGTGCAGGTGTGTGCCTCTCTGTCTGGCTTCCTCTGTGGCGGTACGCCAATGTCCTCGTGAAATAGAATCCACGTATTCTAGATTCCTGCCTCTGAGGGGTTCAATTCCTACGGCAAGTCCCTCTGCCGCTGTCACAGGCCAGGTTTCTCCTCTCCATTATCACTCTGCATTATAGATGAGGAGGTCCTGTTGCTGCAACCGGATGTGGTGGGAGAGTGATACTCTCCCTCTCTCTCTCTCTAATAGCCAAAGGCAAAACAAGTGACTCGATATGTTTCTCATGGTTTCAGATAAATGTCCAGGCATTTCTGCGACACTACACGGCACAGTCTCTGAGAGATGACCTGAAATATGACACCTATATACGATTCTGTAGAACTGTTTGTTAGAAACAAAAAAACTCCTATTGTGCTTCGACACTTTGAATAGAAGCGTCACAGACCATTTCTCCTTTGATTTTATTCCTCGAAATTATGCTTAAGGTATACATTGTGAAATTTCAAGTCAAATGTTACATGATAATGTTACAGTTAAGAAAAGACTATTTCAAAAATAATCTAAATTGCCTTACCTTCGACCAAGTCCAACACCTGTTCCATCCACACTTTCTCCCTCCACCTCTCTCTCTCCACGGGACACAATGCTACCGGTTTTATTAGCTTGTTTGGCGTTGCTAGGAGACAGCCCAGTCAACTCTAGTTTCCGAGGGCCAAGTATCAAAGTTAAGGAACTCATCAGCCATGACAGTTGTAATTTCATATGTTTGTCCCATTTAATGGCTGTCTCAATGAGGAGGGTACAATGGTTTGGAGAAGGCCAATTCAACAGACCATATCATTATCTTATGAAATGCAGGCACACAAACCCAACCTCATTGTCTGACAGAACAACATGCAGGTAATCGGGTGTTTAGACAGGGTCTTATTGTATGAGACACAAATGTCGACAACCGACCACGTCTGCGTGTATCGTGTCATGATTGTACAGTGCTTGGAAGACTCAAAAGTTTTAAATTGGTGATGCCTGGGAACCTGATTGAACAATGTACACTCCACGGGTGACTGAAATACAAACCCAAAAGGCACTCTGAGACAGTCATGACTCACACCTTAAAAGACAAGACATAAGTAGGACCGCACCTTACCACGTTGCCACGTTGGCCTTGGCTTATCTTCTTCCCCTGTGTCCTGGTAAAAAGGCCTGCCAGCCAAACCTTACAGGAGCCGCAGCTATATGTACATGGAAATGTACCCAACAATTGAGAAACAGCAGCATACTATATGTTCAAAGCAGACTAGCAAACAAATTAAACACGACAAGTAGATTTTCGGGTTTTCACTTAGTCAACAAAAGCCACGCTAAGAGACATGCTAACTGTCGCCCACTTGTCACTAGCTGTATTCAAATTGTTTCCTATTAACTGGTGCACTGAGGCAAACAGTTGAAAACAACACCCGCAGCAATTACACATTCCAAGGGTACATGAGGTTGGATTAAGATCTCGGAAACAATGACAGAACTGACTGCAATAGATTAACCGTAGAAATCAAAGACAACTCAATTACAAGGTGGAAAAATCCCCTTTAGTAAAAATGTTAAGAACACAGTGGTTTGAACAGCAATGCCTAAAACACATGTAGATAATGTGTACGTGTACTATAAAGTGTGGTTGTTGTAATGTATGCTACTTGGTTTTGTTTTCCTTTTTTTCACTGTGACACTTCACTGCATCTCAAGAGATGTGATTCGTCAAAATGTAAAAAGACGTATAACATATCACAGAAACAAAATAATAGTGTCATGTTCCAAACAGAATGTGTAATGTTCAGAGTAGAACACATCTCAGTCTTTATGACCTCATCAATGTGCTGTGAAACCCAGGGTTCCATTTGATACAGTGCACTACCCAGAATCCCCATCCTAATGGCATAGACTCATCAGCTAAAACCCACTGCTAAAACCTGACCCACAATACTAACGGAACCAGCATGGCCTGCTCCAGCATCGGTCATTCGCACGCATCAGCCATGAACTTGGACAAGGCAAAGGAAATCTGGCAGTGTGTCAAGAGTAAGGTGAGAGAGAGAAGCCAGAGGTTGTAAGCGACAATACGACACACACCCTATACAATTATGCAATATTTATTATGCAACATTCATAGGATCGATTGATTCATTCACACATTGTATAAAATGCATATGAATTCTTTTGATGCCTCCACTTAAGAACGTTCAATTATGAAAAGTTATGGTGTATCACGAACATCAGTGTTTCCCAATCTTGGTCCTGGTGACCTCAAGCACATTTCTGTTTTTGCCATAGCACTCCCACACCAGACTAAAATGTGGCCTTACCACTTACACTCTTGATGGACATAATCAACCAAGTCAGTCATTTGAATCAGGTGTCCGAGGGCTGGGGCAAAACCAAAAATCTGTACCCCTTGGGGTCCCCAGGACCGGGATTGAGAAACACAGACATTGATCAAAGTCAACAAGTCTCTCAACAAGATGTTTATAGCATAATCCATCTTAGATTTGTGGTGTAATAGATCAGTATGGTGCATGTTTTTTGAATATTACTCTCCAGGTTAGGAACCTCAGATAAAGTATAGTGTGCCCTAACCCTCTCTCACACACTCTCAATCTCTTTCTGTTTCTTCCAGCCTCTCTCCTTCCCCAGGTGACCTCCGGTCTGTGTGGCCCCCAGGCCACGGCTGTACCCCACCTGTGCGACGCCTGGATGTTCCGTTCCCTCAGTGTGATGGGAAAGCGCGTGGAGCGTTTTACCGGGTAACGGCTGGGAAGGAAGCTACCTGCACTCCAAGTGCAGGTGGGCCCGGTTTGAATCCCAGGACTATGCCTCTCTAGCCTCAGGGAGACTGAGACTATGCCTCTCTAGCCTCAGGGAGACTGGGACTATGCCTCTCTAGCCTCAGGGAGACTGGGACTATGCCTCTCTAGCATCAGGGAGCCTGGCCTCTCTAGCCTCAGGGAGACTGTCCTCCCAGCCCAAAGTGATGGGCTTGCTCTCCCAGTTTGGTGAGCAAACATTAACCCTGTTCAGAAATGGAGATTGCTCTCTTTACCACCGGACAACTCTCCCTCCCTATCGCACTGCCTCCGGCCCCTTCTCCTTCCCCAGCTTTGGGTTTACGCAACCCCTCCACCATCTCCCTGCCTGACCCAGAACCCAGCAAGGATGACCTTCACCAGGTGGTGGGGTACCAGCAGGAGCAGGAGATCTCCGCGTAGGCTCTGCTGCCTGAGGGGTACAAAGAGGAGGGAAGGAGGAGCTGGGTGGGAGGACAGGGCTAAATTGGAGAGATGTCAGGAGTAGAAACTGGCATCCTGGGGGTAAAAACAATTACATGTAATTGACTGTTGAGCTGCTCTGTATTCAAGCCTGAGTTTGT
Organism: Novumbra hubbsi; assembly: GCA_016801125.1. Lineage (NCBI taxonomy): Eukaryota > Metazoa > Chordata > Actinopteri > Esociformes > Umbridae > Novumbra > Novumbra hubbsi. The sequence goes on along the minus strand of JACXGK010005139.1, from coordinate 331 downwards.
TCTAATTCACCAATAACATAGTGTTTGTAAACAGCAGACTTTCAAAGTTCTCTATGGCAACACGCAGAAAGTGCTAATGTCCCGCAACTCAACGGACCACCTCTTTAAGAGGGATGACGTTGGTTGGTAAACGAGGCAGAGGTGTTAATTACAGCCCGTCTGTGCCCCTTGACTGTGGCAAGTTCACTTTACAATAGCAGTACCTTGTGTCATCCCAGTCCGTGACTCATGTCAAACACCTAACGAGGCAGCAGAACGGCTAAACCCACCTCCGTAACATTACATGACCAAAAAGATTGACGAAAGCCGGGGGGGGGGGGGGGGGGGGGGG
>JACXGK010005138.1:0-34564 GCA_016801125.1 Novumbra hubbsi | reverse complement strand
GTTCGGTATTGTCGTATGTGGTGTGTGTCAGCACGTATTGTGCTGCTGTACTATTTAGTGACTCCGTCACGATTGCTAAACGCTTTTCTCTGTACGGATGTTGTTTTACACTTACCGTCACTAACATAGGGACAATAAACCCTATTCGTTCTAACGGCCTACCTGCATTTTGGTCCACTCCTTCCTACACCGTCACAGTTACCTGAAACAACGTTCTAAGGACGCGGGAGAAGAATAGCGCTGTGACCTTCAAGGAACACTTTGTCACCGTACGTGTGCTCAGTTTCAAGTCATCCAAGCAACGGGGAAAAATGCTGCACTCTTGTGTAGCCTGTCGAGCCAGGCGGCAATACTCCTGTGGCCTTTCGCTCCATTAGGGCCTAAAAGGCCTGCAACAAGTAGCTACGCCCAGGCGGTTTGTTCACTGTAGTGTACGTCTCCTAGCCTATTCATCGTTTACAAAAATGTGCTTTGAAAAACCGGCCCGGTGAAATTACTTGATACCGAATGGTAAGTATCAGCTACTGTACACGTCCGCCCCTGGCCTCAGTTTAAAAGAAAAACATGAAACCTGTACGCCTGGGGGCTACGGATCTCCAGTAACAGCGAGTACAAGGCAAAGCCTTGCGACTGAAACGGGACCCTCCGCGTAGTGCAAAGGCGTTAGCCGCAACCCTGTGGGCCTGGAGTCAAAAGCGCTGGACTGAGCATTGAGGCTTTTGGGAGGCAACACCAGCGTCCCAGCTAGCAGCAGGCAGCCACACTAAGTGTCCTGGAATTGAACGTCCCCACGTCATGTTTCCCACAGAGAGGGAGGCTCCCAAGATCCCTTTGATGAGCGCAATTTCCATCTAATTAATGAGGGCAAATTAGGGGATCTGGGGCTTTTTTTTATATCCGCCTTAATTCTTGTGATGGCTCATTAAAAAACATTCTGTAAGCGCCCAGCGATGTGATAGCCTGCCCCTTGCTGAGTGCAGCGGGGGGTGGGGGGGGCAACCCCCCCCCCCCACCACGATCTCTCCCTCCCTCTCTTCCAACTCCCAGGGGGTTTAGTTTCTGACAGGTTGGGAGGGGGGTGAGAAAGGATGCAGAAGGGGGAGTTTGAGGAGTCCCCCGAGGCCAGAACAAAAGTGTCACCCTTACTAAACAAAAATGTCATCCTGTCAGGCCACGCCATCGGGGACACACGCTAATTTATTCTGTTTAGTAAGGGTGTACCGCCATGGATCAAGCACCGGGCCACATACAGACACTGGGGGATCTCTGGCTGGCTCCATCCTGCTGCCTTATTCGGGCCTGGATCTCTGTAACTTGTGTGTCTGTTTGACTATTGCTCCATGGACTCAATCGCCGTCCATGTTTTCCCTATTAATTGCATACAATTCGAACCACCTGGGACAGGCTATTTCTGACGCTCTAGGAGAAATGCTGCACAGCTTCACACTGTGCTAAGGGCAGTTTTATATTTGGAAACCAACACATTCTCACTGCCCCGACTTCAAAACAACAGCATTTACCACAGACTAAAACTAGTTCCTTCCCTTAGGACGTATCCTTTATAAAAGAGCCTGTGGTGGACAGTCCTAATGCAGAGCACTATGAAAACTGAAACATTAATTACCAATCCCTGTGAGTTTAAATAAAGCAAACTTACAATCACTAGAGAAAGTCTATTAACCCCTTGCAGTATTTACATTTGTCCACCTTATTACATAGAAAAAATATATTTTTATCTAGAGAATTCTATACAACATACTTGGAGAAATGTTTTATGACTTCTTGTCACTTAGAAAGAAATACAAAACAATGATGTATTGATATAATGCACATTACAGCTGCAAATCATTTGGTATGATATTCAACCAACTCTTATGGCAACATCCATTCAGCATTTAATTATATTTTCATTGTGAACTACTTTTCGTCAGACTTAAAGGAAATTCGCTCATTCAGAAAAACAACACATCTTGGATAGCCAATTTAGTAACTAGTGGCATTAGCATGCGACAGACTGGTTCCCCTATATTTTTCCATATTCTGCTGCTTAAAAATATCTATTTTGAACTAAACAAACTCCACAGCTCCTGTTGTGTAGGTGACTGTACTAGGTCATACTAGGTATGACTCCTAACATGTGATGAGAATGAAGAAACCTTCAATTATTAGTAGTAATTAAGAGCTAAGTAGAATGCTAACCCAGAGTACTCTTTTAATTAAAGAACACAATTGCCCTGCCAGCAACAAGCCTCCCCCTACACAATGTAACGTTGCACTTCACATTACTGGTCTGTGTAGCAAAATGGAAAGTAGAAAGCCAGCCTGAATAACTCCAAATCATCCAATTGTGTGTGAGAAAGCCATTAAGAATAACTCCAAGACAACACGGAAAATCCATTAACCATTTCGGCTAAATTAAAAACAACAAGTTTGGGTGGATTTTATTACAACTCAGGAAAGTTACAGCCTCCTTGCTTTTTACATTTTGAGGTGGCAGCATACTATTGTGACGGTCATTTATGTTTGTCAGCATTAAAATACGTTTTTTTAAGGAGCAAAGCCCAGAGCAAAATTTTAAGAAAACCCCATAAGGAGTCTTCATGAAGAGTCTCTAACATACTGGAGTTCTATGTTTTTTTTGTAAGGCAAATACCTTTATTTGTATGCCCCACACGTCCAAACTGTTTTCCAAGACGTGTTGAGTCAAGCATCCTCAGTCTTGACAAAAAACTTTTTGGAAATCTAGGTTTCAGCAGAAAACAAGTAAACAATGTGCAAGGTGTGCAAGGACTTGTGTGCGTGGACACAAAACACTGTAACAGTAACAGGTATGTATTGTATATGCAGCGTTTATCTGTGATTTGCTCATTAAATAATAATGATATTTAGGTTTACAGTTCGCAGTACATATCAACCATGGGTATAAAGCCAAATGATTTACCAGTAAATCCCCCTGTAATGATTGGTTGCTCATTCCATATTGGAGGTCAATGTTTACACTTGAATAAACATTTGAGTGTTTGAAACGGCCACATTGATATTTCATTGGTGCCATTAATATGTTTAATTGATTACTATATTAAGACATTAAGGTAAACACTATTGGATCTTGTCATGCTTTAAATGACCTATAAAAGGGAAGAAATAAAAGCATATTTATATATAACATGAAGAGGCATTAGAAGGGGAATGTGTGTTAAAAAGTGGTGTGCTGAAACACATCTTGATTTAATCGTAGCACCTCTCTCCTACAATATTGTGATATTATTATTTCAAAAGATCACCTTGGGACTTTTATCCAATACCTCCAAACACTGACTCACATCAAACTTCATTGACATCTCAGTACAAAAGACAGTATCCTTTGCTTACAGTCAGACTGACTGCAATGCAAATAAAACCTAGAGATCCAATCAACAAACACTCAACCAGACCCGTACAGTGGGCTCCTACAGAAAGCACCTACCTATATTCAGCTCTACAGTTCCAATGTCAAATCCTCTTTCAGAATGACAGACACTCCATTCAGGCTTTGTTTACTCCCGGGAAACAGAGACGCTTCATTTAAACCCAACACACTGACGGGTTCTCAAACAGAACCCAGCTCCCCAGACTACTTCTAAAATCAGTACAATCCAGGCTGTAGGGCGCCAATTGGAACGCACATTCTCATGATCCGTGTTTATTAAACGGTCACAGATGGATTTGTTTGCCTTTGCCTGTTCTTAATGTAATTGATTTTTCTGAAATGGTGGTTGGCCGTTTGCTGCTGAAATGCATCCTTGAACCTCTGATGTATTGAGCCAACAATACCTCAGCACAACAATAAAAGCAGCATAGAAAATATGGATTAGATTTTTCTGTCCAGCATATTGTGGCTGAGTACTGTACCCTTGTCGACTCTCACAGTCCGGGTTTGATGACACTTTGAAATCTGTGCGTAAATGTGAATCCATGTTTCAGAAAGCCAATAGGATGTCCTTTGTTGCAAATTTAAGTTGAGTCATTGAAACAACTTTATTTACAGGTACGTTCCTTCAAAGCTTTTTTTCATTAGTTTTTTTACGTTTTACCTAGGCTTCAGATAAAAAGAAAGATCTGCATTAAACTGTATTGAATCCTTGATATCAGCTCTGAGTCAACTCAATTCACCTTCTGATTTTTACCGCTATGTTCATCCCCTATCAGCGATTGTCTAGTCAGGCATTTCAGCATTTGGACAGCGATTTGGAAACATCTCGCTGCCTCTGTATTTTCAGGACCACGGTCAGCAACTGTGATACATCACTTGGTCCGGATATACGGTCAATGGAGAGATTGGAAACTATTGGAATCATAACGACAATTCGTTACTTGATCCTTTTCCTGGCAATAGGCTGTGCAGTGTATTCTGGGTAATGGAGCATGAAGTGCTCCCACTTAAGGAATAAATGGGAGCTATCTCAACAGATACAGTTATCAATACTTTCAGAAACTTACATTTACATTTTATTTTTTCTTGGTAATAACAGATCGTTTGAGAATTGGGAAATTACATACTTTGAAAGAGGATAAGTTGTTTCTTGACTCATACCTATACATAGTACAAGGGCTTTCATTGTATCCTAGCAACCATGTGACTCAGCATGACATATAGTGAAAACTATACAGAACTATACGTGTCTACACATTTCTGAATTAACAGACCACTGTCACTCCTTTCATAAGAACATGTCAAAAACGTACTTAAACCTCCTGCAGGTAGGATTGTACTTTGTCCACCGCTGTTGTGGAATCTAAATGAACGCAGCTGGGGCTCCGCCCTGTGTAATTATTGACAAATTACAAGGATGATACAGATTGTGGGCTTCACAAGGTGATCTGTACATTAACAGATTGGCGGTGCTGTTAAATTAACTACCCAGTATCAGCAGAAACCAAATCACTTTTTGCTGTTGCATCACAAAGACACACATGACTGGGGACTATTCAGGAAGCTGGAAGACCTGGTAACAAGCTCCATTTGGTGCAACATTGTTTAGAGGGGAATGCAACCGTCAAACATTCAACCTCCTGCAGTCCTGTCACTGAAGCTGTGGACGTCTGCAGGTGAGAGGCTCAAACAAAACACCCAGGGATCCACACACGCGGGCATTGGTCAGGCCATAAAGCACCTGAGTGAGACCATGCATGCTGGGGCCCTCGGGGGCAGTGTGTGTGTGTTCTGTCCAGTCAGCAGAGTTGTGGGGTACATGTCAATCCGAGGGGCAGAGCGGGTTCTTTACCGGCAAACCCCGGACCCCAGCCGGGAAAGTGAGGGAGGAGGAGCCTTTGGTGTTGAAGCGGTATGACCAGCTGCCTGAGGCAAACATCGGATGGGGCGGTTTGGTCACTGTTCGGGCCCCCAGCCCTTACCGCAATAAGGAACCAGAATAAAACGGGTTACCCGGCGCATCTGTGCGTGTGCGTAAACACCAACATCTATCCGAAAGGAACCCAGCCACCACCTCGTTTGTTGAGTGGTCCTGGAGAAGTTTACAGCAGCCAGACTGACTTGTCACGTCCTGGCGGGGCCCAAAAGCCACCAACATGCCACAGCGTATGTGCCGATGCCAGAGGCCCTATTCGGGGCCCCCAGGGGACTCTTCACTGCACCCATTAAATATTTAGGCTCATAAGGCACCCCAGAGACATTCATCCAGACACTACACGTTGCGTAATACATAAGAACAGCACTTAGCTGTGGTACATTGGTCATCCTCGTCTCCCACCTCATTGGTTAGATGTACATTGATTTTGGTGGCTCCTATGCCCTGTGCAACGCATGGCCCTTCCTTCAACATGACCCCCCTACACCGAGCGTGCAGACAGTGAGAATGTCTAACCAACTATGTCTAAACTGCAGTTTTCCAAGGCGGAGGATTAGAGGTGTGATTTCATCTTCCTCGGTCTAGCTAATCAACCACCACACACCCCTCTGTTGTCCATAAAGGCCCTGTATTGCTTTTGTATTGCACTACTTTGACCCGGGCTCTGGTCAGAAGTAAAACCTTTATTAGGAAATACAAGGAGCCATTTGAGATGGATCCCATTTCATTGTTACCATCTGGTGTGTTGGAGCACAATGAGAAGGAATCAAATGAATGTGATTACAATCTTAATAATGACTCACTTCACACAATGAATTAGTCACCAGAACTGTGCAGTGTGTTGAAAATTACAAGCATATGACAATATTAAAATTTGATATGGTAAGATTTAATGTTCAAATATACTGCAAATTAAAAGTAAAATGTTCCATATTTCCTCTCAAGTACTAAAATAGCACAAGGGACTATTTTCCCAAGAAAATCCAAGAATGGAAGAATATGTCTGATTAGATTACACATTTCAAATTGATTAATGTAGCTTTTATTGTTCTGTTTAAAACAAACATCCTTTCTCATGTCCTTGCAATACACAAACGTGTTTTTCCGAAACTGTCGTTTGTAACACACTATCAGCTCCTGTAATAGAATGTGCACTCTCATCACAGAATAATGCATAAACCATGAGGTAGAACCTGGCCTATTAGCATCTCTGAAACAGCGTTCTGTCTTTCGGCGATTACAAAGCGCCGTCTTCATAAGAGCGGCTCGTCATTGGTCCGAGACTCTTTTATAACCCGATCGACACAACGTCCTTTGGTTCAAGCTGATGCTGCAGACTTAGAGAGGGACCAGGAAAAGGAGAAATGGCGTCAGTTCTTCAATCAGATCTTGGCATTCTTTTGTGCTCCGTTCGCTTGCCAATTTCAACACAGCCTGCGTTCCACAGATAGGCAGATTTTGGATATAGTTTGCCTGACTACTGAGCACCAAATCTGCTTTTAAGTCCGGGGAGGGGGCCCATTTCGCACAGATTGCAGTTATTTGTTTAGCGGATTTCTTGCTAGTATGTAAATAAAGAGGATTTATTTATTATCACTTTCACAGAATGCTGCTTCGATGAGCTAATTGAGCTTACACAGCCTGATGAATTAGCAAAGGGGTCTCTTAAAACGTTTTGCATCGGAAAGGAAGTCTGTGGCTTAATATGAACTTGGAACTTTTGGAGAAGAAATCTTGTATGCAGAAAGTGTGTCAGAATGGAAATCAGTTATGCCTTTAAAAAATAAAAATAAAGAAAAAGATCGAGAAAATGATCTAAGATTACTGTGAGGCGCTTTATAATTACAGGCACCAAAACGTTTTTTTTGCTAATTAATGCTAATTAACTGAAACTAAATACACTTCCACATGTCATGAGTTAAAAGAGCCACTGGATTATTCCAACACAATAATGCACAAGGGTATCTGTACAATCATTTTTTTCCATTTGCCTATAGATGTTCTTTGACATTAAAGATAACTGCCTAAATCCACAAAGCACAGACACAGCTTACAGTATAACTGCTTTCTGCCTCTTCAATAATAGGACAGACACACAATCTCTCTCTCTCTCTCTCTCTCTCTCTCTCTTTCAATAATGATAATGAGTGACAGTAAAACTGGAAAAGGACTGCCTGCAGTTATCATATGAGCTTTCACATGAAGCTTCAACGTGAGCGGATCTGGCGGTCGGTAAGAGAAAAGGAAAAAGAAAAGCTTTATTGTAATGTTCTAAATGAGGTCGCCCTGCACAATGTCTCCTTGCTTTTGCATTTGTAGAACTTTCCATGTTGAGGGATGCTTGTTTAACGGCTGATAAAATCCCACGCGGAAAAAAACAACTGACGTTGAAGATGAATGTCGGTTCACTGTCCTCTCGTTCGCCTATCAGTCGTCCGCAGAATGACGTGAGGACAAACCTGAAAAACATGTCAGCTGGCCTATCTATCCTCTCCACTTCTCTCCCCCTTGCTTACTCCCTGGCAGGACAAGAGTTGAAAGGTCAGTGAAAAGGATAAAAAGACCTTGATTGGCAGTAGAGTTGAGAGTGCTAATTTCCTAGGAGAGTTCAGAGCTTTTGGTGTCTAAAGTATTCAGCTGGACTGCCTGAGATTAGAGGTGTGTGTACGAGTTAAGTCTGATGTTGCAGTGACAGCCCCGTGCTTTGACTACACCGGGAGATGGGGGTCATCTGGTTAGACCCATGTTGACTGGTTGGAGAGGCGGGGTCATCTGGCTAGACCCATGTTGACTGGTTGGGGAGGTGGGGTCATCAGGCTAGAACCATGTTGTCTGGTTAGAGAGGTGGTGTCATCAGGCTAGAACCATGTTGTCTGGTTGGAGAGGTGGGGTCATCAGCCTAGAACAGGGGTGGGCAAACTACTGGCCGAGGGCCAAATGCGGCCCGCGAGGCTGTCCCATCCGGCCCACGGAATGCCCTTTTCTGACCTCCAAATCAATTATGATTAACAAATTACAAAACCAAATGTGGCCCTCCATTTCATTTTAAAATCCTGATGTGGCCCCCGAGCCAAAATATTTGCCCACCGCTGGTCTAGAACTATGTTGTCTGGTTGGAGAGTCGTGGTCATCAGGCTAGAACCATGTTGTCTGGTTGTTGAGGTGGGGTCATCAGGCTAGAACCATGTTGTCTGGTTAGAGAGGTGGGGTCATCAGGCTAGAACCATGTTGACTGGTTGGAGAGGTGGTGTCATCAGATAAGACTGATATTTATTGGTTGCTCAGATCAGAAATGGAGGCTGCTGGAGTATAAGCTAGTGGATCCAGACTGTACACATGAAAATGAACCTATATTCATGTAGTTTTGACAGTGTCCAGCTAACTAATTATTATTGGAATAGAATACAGATACCACCCCCCCCCCCACACTTTTCATGGAGGGCTCAAAAGCAGAAGAAACACTATGAAGTCCCCAAAAAAAAAACAATATGCGTTGTGAATAGCAAAATCCAGAAGATGCCCATTCAATGCAGGTAGGCCATGGAAACATTATAATAAAAACAGAACGAATGCCTAATTAACCCCCTGTACTTCAGCAACCGTATTTCAAGGTGCTCATCTCATGTCATTTAAACTGACAAACAAGCTCTTAGGGTCACCGGGGGGTACGTCACTAGTTGAAAGGGCAGAGGGGGGTGAGGTAGGGGAGCCGAAGCCTCAGAGAGATCAGCCCGGAGTGAGGATGAAAGGCCTGAGACGCATGTAGGTCAGGTTGAGGAAGCGCGGACAGAGTGGTAGGAATGCTGTAGGCGTGAAAATCCCATTTGAGCAGCCTGGGAGAGACAGGGGTGGACAAGGGGAGACGAGGGAGGCCGAGGGGGACGGGGGATGAGGGGAGACGGGGCAGGACGGGGGTGGACGAGGGGAGACGGGGGGAGACAAGGGTTGACGGGGGTGGACGAGGGGAGACGGGGGTGGACGAGGGGAGACGGGGGTGGACGAGGGGAGACGGGGGTGGACGAGGGGAGACACTGGTGGACGAGGGGAGACGGGGGTGGACAGGGGGAGACGGGGGTGGACGAGAGGAGACGCGGGTGGACAGTAACTCAGTGACTCTGCTCTTCATGTTCAGGCCTTTCAGAGGCTTCTGAGGAAACAAAGTACATGTGAATTCCAGCCACACGGCCGAGGCAAACATGAGCGAAGATGAAAGAGCTGAAGACTTCGCTCTACCACTTTATTGGATTACACATCCACGCTGGGGAAAAGTGTCTTTGGCATTTCAAAGAGAAGGAAAAGGTATGAAGATGAGAGAATGAGAGAATCCTCTAGCTTAAGTTTGTTAAGAGGCCGTTCAAGGACATTTGGACTTCCGGATACATCTTTTACATTGATAACTAGTGTTGGGCCGGGCTCTAAAGCAACGCAGTATGTGACGTTTGGATCTGTGATGTAATCTGTGATGAAGGTTCTGACAAAGCAATGGTTTTCGCTACGTATACAATTGAAACAAGCAAGCCCAGTGCTCATTAAATCAACCAAATAAAAAGACAACAACAGCAACACAACCAATCAACAACCACCACCTGAGATTAAGGCAACAATCAAATTCCCGCGTCACCCCGGTTGCCATCGTACTGCTTCGAAAAAAGATGTTCAGCACGAGCGCCGCGGCGGTTCAGTCATAAGCCGGCAGGCCAAACATCTCCGGTTGAAAATCCTCCATGGTCCCCAGGACCAGCGTGGCGTCCTCGGTGAGACCCCGGTGCAGGTTGTCGTCCGGGACCATGACCACCTGCATGCCGGCCGCCAGGCCAGCCTTCACGCCCAGAGGAGCGTCCTCAAACACCAGGCACTGTGAGGAAAGGAGAAAGGACAAGCAAGGCGCCAGACGTCAAACACCGTTCAGACACTAAAACGGAGGCAACAGGAGAACGGAAGCAGTCAACGCGGGTCTGCAAGATGCAAATGTAGACTTTAAAACCGAGGCTTCACGCGCGACGCCGTCTATACGGGCGACGGGTGTGCTCGCGAAGGTAAACCGGTGCCCTGCTTTCAAGTGGCGTGCTTCACAAATACCAGTTGTGTCCCACGGATATGTACAGATGAATTCGGTATAGAGGTTGTGAGATCAGGGTTCACCCATCAGCTGGACTGGCGTGCCCGGAGAGGAGGAAAGAGAAGAGGAAGGCAGTCATACTAGACCTTTCCATAAGCCTCTGCTACATGAATAGCAGCCGCATACAAAAGAAAAGCCAATATGAAAGCAGTGTTTAGAACAGACGGACGGACCGAACCTTTGCTTTTGTTCATTAGTAACTTCCGACATCCTGCGCTTGCTCGGTCTCAATGGCGACTCTTCCTGGCTTTTCAAATAAAACACCCCCTCCGATGACGTCTTCAACCACTCTACGTTATACAAGGTTGATTCAGCCTTCTTAATTTGGACAAAATACTTCCCAGAATCCCCCTGAGTATCCTGCTAGGTTCTTTTCAACCCTCTTTCCTTCCAATTGACCGTTGACATTCTTTACGCGCCAATGCAACCAGACAATGTGAAACCTAGCAGATTTGCCTAGCAGCTTCCGAACGTACCTTGATCCATAGCGACCTGTTATGTCGCTTCTTTCATTCTTAAATTGAGCTAAACGAAAGTCAAGTTCTCTCAGGATGAACAACCAAAATTTACTCAAGGACTCAACAAGATTTGACTAATTGACTCTTGTGATGTCACTAAGACTGGAAGTAGCCTAGGAGGGGGACAAAAAAACCCAATTGAGCAGTGTGGCCGTGAATGGGGCCCTAGCTGGCTAATGCCCCTTGATTTGAAGCAATTAAGACTCTTAATTAGGGAAAGAGCTAGGAAAATGACCCTTTAATCTGTGTTCAATGACCGCATTCTAATGGCAGAGGGAAACAAGACTTAGTATTTAACTGAAGCACCATGTTGGCTCCTATCTTTCAGGATGAAGTCACATAACCAGAGTGCCAGGCTGTGTGTGTTATCATGCCAACCGCTTGTCATTCATTGTCATGCCAAACACTTTTGGCACGATCACAGACAGACTGGCACCAGGCCAAGTGCAAGGGGCACAGCAGCAAAGGAAGATGCGAATGGTGATTTGCGCCGGGGCCAAGGGTCATCCCGGCCCCCCAGGACTCGTGTTAGGACCACAGAAGACTTGTGAAAGGTTTGAACTGACCGCGTTTACGGCACAGCCTGGTTCAGGTGGGCCTGTTTACAGGGTACCCGGATCAGAGCGGGCGGGCCTTCAACAGACGACCACGCGAAAGATGCACGGCCAGCCCCCCCGAGGCGACATTCACCAGTACCAAGCGGATCTGTACACACAGTGGACCACAGGCCGTCGCCACGACAGCACAGTGGGACGGGAGACACCAAGGCACCCTGTTCCCCGCACGAGACTCGGCTGACGTCACCCGCAGGGAGTGCCACAACCTCAGACCGCCGGTGCCAAGACAACCTGGGGGCACGAGACAGAATATCACAGGGCGGAATCGTATAGGCCGGCGAATCGTGGTTTAACCCGTTTTCTGATATACATGGCCGAATCACACAGCGACCGAGTCCCGTTTTCTGATATACATGGCCGAATCACACAGCGACCGAGTCCCGTTTTCTGATATACATGGCCGAATCACACAGCGACCGAGTCCCGTTTTCTGATATACATGGCCGAATCACACAGCGACCGAGTCCCGTTTTCTGATATACATGGCCGAATCACACAGCGACCGAGTCCCGGTTCCTGGTAAATATGGCAGAATCACACAGTGACCGAGTCTTGTTTTCTGATATATATGGCCGAATCACACAGCGACCGAGTCCCATTTTCTGATAAATATGGTGTATTATGTTACAGATGATTGGGTGCGTGGCTTCGCCGCTAAAGACAGTAGGGTATGTGACTAGAACAGGGTCTGGATCGTTCGAACAAACTTGATCTGACAGCAGGGCCAGCCCTTGGAGAAAACTAATTAGATGAGCCATTCTCCTCACATGGAGAAGCAGAGAACATGGGTCCTAGTCGCCATAGTTACTCAACCTACACACTGACCCCACGGAAGTCTACAAATTTTAGGCTACACACGAACCAATTTGCCAGGAAAATGACATTGGGGCTCTAGATGATGGCACAAACAGAGATGCTTCCCATGCAGCTACCTCCTACTCAGTTGTGTCAGTTACGTTGTTATTAGTGTACATTGTCAGTTGATTGGATCAAAACATGAATCCACGTGCACTTGTGCGTCAGGAAAGCATGAAATATATAAATGTAGTATTCACGTACTGATTCGATCTTAAAGAGGCGTCGGCCATATTCCTCCACTTGTGGCCTTTGTCACCGTGTGACACGGTGGAGCAAACAAGCCCACGTCAACCACACCACTTCCTGTCAGCACCTGACAACCTCTCGCGGGGGCGTTAGACGGAGCTCGTCACAGTGACACGGCCGTTCGACAGGGAAGTGCAGGGCTTCCTCCATGTTCTCTCCTCGTGTGTAATCACGGCGGTTCATGTCTTGTTTGCGTTCGGTAAATCAAAGTGCGTTTGGGCGTCTTGTCTCGTCGGCTCTCCTGTGCCGTGTAGAGACGGGCGCCGGTTGACACAGTAAAGATCCCGCGTGGTTCTGGCGCACGCCGTGACAGGGGGACAAAAATGCGCCGACTACTTCCTGGTTGGGATTGGTGTATTAAAACAGACGTCGCGGTGCAGCCCGGAACCGAGTGATAATGAATCAAACGCTGGTTCTCAGGCAGACTGATGCATTATCTAACTTGATAAACTACTGTAGCGGGAAAACGCAGGGATCACTAATACATCACACTGTTGCTATTTGTGATTGAGGCCGTGTGCGTGCACGCGCGTACTCGCGAGCGTATCCGGGCCCGCATACAGCACACGTGCTAGGATATATTGAGTGGGTGAATAAAAGACAGTGATAAATCGCCTGCTGAATCTTCTAAACGATCTCTAAGCCCAGGGCAGCCTGACTGCATGATGTGGAACATTTTATCATCTGTGTTACGGCCAGGAAGCAATACAGAAACGTGGGCACTTTTGTTATACACAGGAAACAGGAAACGCAGGGGGGCCTCGGCGTAAAACCCGGAGGTGACGGTGTGTCCCGAACGATGCCCCCGTTCCCTTAGTCGTGCAATGTTTTGGGCAAGTTCCGTGGTCAGTAATGGGCACTATGAAGGGCATGCGTGTGCCATTTGGGGGGGGGCACCACGGAGGCTCTGCAGGGCAATCCGTCAGCCTCCCAGCGGCTGAGTTCACAGGGCGGATGAGTGGCTGGGTCAACCCTGAGGAAGAACCACCTGCAGAGTATGAAGAGGTCCGTCAGATGTTGTCCTACGGCGGACAATAGACACGGGCACAATTGCTTTTATTCAGGCCGGGAGAGGGCCTGAATAAGAAAAGGGCTCGGCTTTGAATAGTCACTTTCCTTTTACTTCCTCTGCACCCAGAGGCAGTGGGCTAGGTTTCCGTGTTCTGGGTTCTCACGGGGCTGGGGGAGAACTTACGGGATACTGTAGGGGTCACATTAGATGGGCACGCTGGGAACAGAGGTTCGTGTAAGGAACACTGACGATTGGCTGAAGTCCATTCTCTCCTGCACAGTCTTTCACAACCATCTCCCAGCTAGGAAAATCATAAAGAAACCCTGATATTTTAGCGACTAGTCCTTCAGGAAATGGCCTTTCGCCTGCCTACTGGCTGTGACCGTGGCAACCCCCGGGGAATCATAAAAATAACCAGTGACCAAGTGTCTGTAAATCTTATCTCATATCTTCATGCCTGGGTTGGCATTTCCTTTCAGCGGAATAAAATGAGTGATCAATACTTTCAAAGCCGGCCATAAACTCAGAGAGTCTCCATGACACAGTTCTTCCTGTCCTTGATTTGGGGACAACTGACAAAAGAAAATGCAGGATTTTAACAAATAAAATATACAACCGTGTATCCAAAACAAATGTTGGCCCCTACAATGCAGCGGTGTATAAGAAGCCCACCACGATCCAGAAGTCTTCCGCCGGGCACAGAGAAAGGGGAAATTAAACATATTCCCATTTAAGTGGAACTGACAGCGTTTAAACTACTGACGGAAAGCCAGAATATTTGAAAAAAAAGAATGATATGTAAAACATCAAAAAAAGCAATTTTCAACCACAAAAAAAGGCCTCATTTTATTCCCGGGGAGATTTACATAACATTTAATGTTCCTAAAATACTTTAAGGGCTGCCCTCTTGCACACTTAGAGGCCCACTGTGTCCGTAACGTCTATGCGGCGGCTGCTTCACTTCAAAGCTAAAATATTGAATATTTCATACAGGCGATATTAGAGTGCGCCCTCACAGCAAGGCTCTACCTAATCCTTAGCCCACAGGACAGCCGAGGAAGGGATGCAGAACCCCCCAACCCCCCCCCCCGGCTAATGGGTCCCTTTCAAGCCCTTGACCATTTCAACCCACCGCGAAAATGGAACGCAGATGGTACCAAGGGCCAAGCAGAGGAGTAAGGAACGAACCACAACGTAGTGGGGTACTGAATCATATTCCGGTTGGGGCGCCGGCACGGCGGAGTGCAGAGGGTAACCGACAACCAAAATGCTGGTCGAAATATACGCGCGTGGAGCCGTGCTGACCGGACTGTCCCGGAATCGGTCTTGTGTGGTTGTTTTGTCGCGGGTTATCATCTAGGCTGGCTACAGATCCAAGCTCCCGAGCCAAGAGGGAATGCCGTCTCTGTACTGGCTCTTTACAATCTCCCCGCGAAGGGAGTCTCTGTAGATGCGTTCCAACCCACACCCTATACCCTGCGTAGGGTGCTCTTTTCTGGCACCCGCGATCGGAAGCAGTGCAGACGGAGAGTGAAGCACGCCGCTTAGGACGCAGGGTCTGTCTGTAAAGCATTTTGGCGTGTCGCGTGTTTTTCTTTTTTTTTTTTTTTTTTAATAACGCTGGCTGGTTTTCTTTCAACGGGGTCTATACAGGGCTTCTAGATGCAGTCCAAGTGCCGAGATCCGTTAGTAGGACAAGTCTATTTCCCATTTAAATCTTCAGTTTCTTATGTCGCCCACCTACAACAGTTAAACAAGTCTCTTCTTTCAATATAAGGTGATCCACGATACAATGGGCCCATACATTTTAGGTCGTAATTGTGTTGCATTTGAATGCAGAGGCTATAAACCTTTGGTAGCCGTAATGTCATTCCTGATTAATGACTGAATTACTTTCTCCCTCCATCTCTATGACTCAGTCCCAAATGGAGCCCTGTTCCCTACCTAGTGTGCTACTCTTGACCGAAGGACTTCCATGTTTCATTAATCTTAGTTTGGAGCCTGAGGACACACACGTTTAGACAAAAGCTTTTCACTCTCCTCCCATCCTGCTCACTTTTCCCCCTCTCTGCCTCCCTCCTTTGCTTGCGTTGTTACTCCCTCCCTTGCTTTGTTACTCCCTCGCTTTGTTACTTCCTCCCTCCCTCGCTTTGTTACTCCCTCCCTCCCTCACTTTGTTACTCCCTCCCTCCCTTGCTTTGTTACTCCCTCCCTCCCTCGCTTTGTTACTTCCTCCCTCCCATGGTTTCTACCTCCCTTGCTTGGTTACTCCCTCCCTGCCTCCCTTGCTTTGTTACTCCCTTCCTCCCTTTGTTACTTTCCCCCTCACACTCTCTGCCTCTCAGGCTGCCTGCATCTCCCACCCTGTCCCTGCACCCTCCCTCCTTTTCTCCTAACACACAGAACCTCTCCCTCCCTCCTCCCTACAGACATCCACCCCTCTCTCCACAACATAGTATTTTGAGGGCTGTATCACCTGCAGGGCTGGATAGCGTTGCCCTCTAAAAGCCTCGCGGTGCAGCACGGCTGTATAGTACTGTCCGGGTCAGGGAAACCTCCCTTCTAATAACCGTGCTATAAACAGCCACCAGGCATGGAAAAAGGTCGGGAAAAACATACACCACTAGAATATGACTTTACCAGCGTTGCCAAATATCACTGCCATTTCTGTTACGTGCCTCACAACCAAGTCACTGCGCTAACAAACAAACTGCGAATGCACAGCTACTTCCGCTAATCTAGGGGAGGGAGAGAGAGACAGCGAGGCGCACAATGTTAATTACAAGCTCCCCGTTTCTTTCGTTCTGCAGTCCCCTTCTCTAAACAGCAGTCTGTCCCTCCGTATCTCTCGCCCCGGCGCTCAGGTACAACTGTCACGGGGACAGGAGAGGCAGGCGGTGACGCATCATCCTTCGTTATTCCACTGAACACTCGGTGGATTTCCCTCTCAGTCGCACTTCCATATCTCATCAAGAAAAATGCACGTCTTTTCCAGAGATGAAAAAGAATCACCTGCAACAACCACTGCTACTGATCCAGACCCAATTATGGAGAGAACCAAAATCCCAGAGAATGTTAGGTAACGGCTGCGTTTACCTCAGGAACAAAGACTGCAAATTAACCTTCCATTTCAGCTCAATCGTTTTCTATTTCAGAACTCTGCATAGCCTAACACTAAATATTCATGTATTCCACTAACCCTGTTGATCGTAGGCAGACTTTAGCAATGGATGGAAGGTGATTAAATGTGCGATCAGGGTCTGAGTTCCAAGTAACACCCCACCCTATATTTAGGGCACCTATTTCAAAAAGAGCTCTATGGGTACTGGATGAATGCAGCGCTTAGTTATGAGAGTGACATTTGGGACGCACAGAGTAATTTCTCAGTGCTGTGGCAGTGTTTGGGGATTTTTCACGGTTTGTGATGACAATGGACCTGTTGCTTAAAGATACCCTTAATTAGCCATAACATTGGCGTGAACAAATAAATGAGAACATATGAAGTTGGTTACAGGTGTAATTGTTTCCTGTGCGTTCAGCATGTGCGAAATTCCAGGGCCAGGATGGATATTAAAGTCTGCCTCGGGCAAGTGAGCTGAGCAGGTGCGCAAGCTGAGGGTCCCCGTTTACCATCCGCTGCAGGTCTTTCGAGTTCATCCCCAGTACTTACCTCTGACAGTTGTCTGCATTAACGCCGTGACGTTTGCTCAAGCCGAGTCTGCTGCGAGTGCTTCTTACTGATCCAACAGAAATACAACGACTAGAAGTGCCGAGTCATCCGGCGTGTGTAGGTGAGAACAGTACAACCAGGTGCAAGGCCAGTAATCTTCATTAAATGCCACTGAATGGATAACTTTAAATCTGTCAGACTCCATAACAGGCTTCCCATGTTTAAACGCTCTTGTCCAGCAAACTCTTTTAAAGGCCATTCTATTATAAGACGTTTCAAAAACGTCAAAACTAATTTCCAAATTTGCTGTTAGAATTTTCTCCCCAAAAGTGACCCTGAAAGGAAGTCTGATAAATGATTGTTTTGGTTCATCCTCATTTTCTGAGGCCAGAAAAATTTATGTCATTCATGGCAATCACACAGGTTGAGCCTGAATATTACACTGACGACTTACAAATCCCAATAAATTCCAGTCTTACCCTGAAAAGCTGGTTATATACTATTCATCAGTGATGTAACCATCAAATATTTGGCAAAAAAATCTTTCTGTTCTCTGAAAAAGTTGACTTTAGACAGAACATTTATAAGGTTTCTGTGTTTTTATATGCAACTGAACATCAACAATCATTTGGTTTAGATGATCCTGCACCAAAACTAAATCAGGATCATCTTAAAAACTAAACTAGCAACCTGTTGACTGAACTGACCTAAACAAATATCCTATTCTTTCCAACACTCCATCCTAGTACCAGATATGCATTCAGTGTGAAACGGTGGCTTTCATGGGACAGTCGATGCATCCATTCTGTGGCATAAAAGGTAAGGCCACAAAACCGTTCCACTAGCCAGGGTTTCAGGGCCTCCCTTACCTCAGATGGAACAGCCGGAGGAGTAAATCGGCTGGCGCACACCAGGAAGGAGTCGGGTTGAGGTTTGCCGTTCTTCACAAGGGGGTCGTCTCCCAGTACAACGTGGCTGAACTGGTCGAAGAAGGCTTTGTGCCGACTGGTCTTCATCTCAAACGTCAGGCCAGCCGAGCTGGTCGCCACGGCGATGGGCACCTTGTGCTTGAGGAGATGGTAGACAAGTTTCTCCACGCCTGGTCGCACGCAGACATGGACATCATTTGTTAGTCAAAGAAAAAAACGGATGAACCGCACATAACTTCAGATGCAGTATTAAAGTCCCTACTGCCAGAGACAAAAATCACAGCATTCACATTGATGTGTTATATCACATACCCCCAAAATAATAATTTATTTGAATGAGATTTTCTTAAGAATTACGGCAGGGCCAAAACATCTTTCAATGGAGTAGGGAAGATATATGGCGCCATTAAATACAAGCCAGTGGACTGTGTCTTTACCCGTCACGTTATAAGAAACCTTGTCTCCTGGCTTTTGCAAACAACGCACGTGAATTTGAACGGAAGTGCTTGAATAAACCGGGACAATAATTTTATCAGTTTCTATTACACACCCTCTGCCTTGTAGCCTAGAGTACTAGGACTCTGATTGAGTCAGTCAGTCTGCCGATTTATTTGTTCATGTTGTTAGTAACAATACATTACAATAGGAACCTACACTGTACTAGACCAAGCACCGTTTTTACCTGGCATCAATTGAGCTGATGGAAATATCCTCTCCTGTATTTTTCTAGTTTCACTGAGAAATTCCTCTGGTGTCATTGGTATTCCCAGGGTGTCTCTTATAATGGTGCAAGCATCCATAGCTTTCTTCCCCATCACTGAAGACTTCACGTCCCACGTGTATTTCTTATTAAACCGGTCACATACCTCCTGGAATGATTCCGTATACAGCCTCTCAGTGTCTGCAAAGTCAATGAGCAAAGGTAGGCTGTAATCATCACGCGTTATCATCAAACATATTAATGTCAAACGTTACCAGTTTGTGTTATTATTAATAATGACCACACTTTCAAATCAGCAACTTAAAGCTTTATCCAAACGTCAGAAAGCTGACTCTAGTCATGAGGAACATTTCAAGCTGAAATAGAAAGTGTTTATAATGACCTAACAATAATCCATCCATGTCGAAAAGAACATGGGTCACCGATTTAAACATCGATTGAGTAGACATAGTGGTCTTTTCTGAAGCGAAATACAGAATAATACCGCTCCAAGTACAACCATGAAACCAAAGCTAGCCAGTCAGCTTTAACATTAACTAGCAGATAGTAAGAAGGTGGACAACCAGAATACCTAGAAATATCATTTCGTAGTTGCGTAGCGAACTAAATGTAAATGTGTTGATAGTTGCGAAAAGATAAACATAACAATTTACATTAAAACTACACGCACTGTGTACGTTTAGTACGCTCATTACCACATTTACGAAGATACGCTCTTTTAAAGAAAATTGTGAATCGTACCACAGTCGGCCAACATTTTTGCAATGGCTAGCGGGCATTGTAGTTCTTTTCCTAGCTCAGGCTCTCGCAGCGATTACCGCCGTCTACAGAAATGTGATTGGATGGGCTCTATTTCAAACTCATTAAACACTAGCACATTTCATGGTTGTATTCATTTGTAAAAATAATTAATATAAATATGGTGCTTGAATATTGATTCAAACCATTTAATACAAACTAAAAAGCAATGTTGGACCTAAACTTTAACAATAAAACTTTATTCTCTTGGAAGTATGCAGGCCCAGCGTTAGAACAAACGTGTAAGACAGGCATTTGATTGCCATGGGTGAGCACGTTCAACCTACTAACCAATGTAGAATATTGACTATAATAATACTTTCTGAATGCATGCACATTCTTTGTAACCCTCCCCTCCAACCTTTTAAAAGGTTGCAAATCTCAAATGTGTAATGCAGTTGAAACCTGCTTCATTAGTACCTAATTTTATGTTTTCCGTAATGACTCATTCTCTTCACTGCTTATTGTTTCTGCGATGAGGAAACAACATCTATTGTGAGCTATTTTGTAGCTCATCTAGATGTAATCATATTTTTTCAACAACAACAGAAGTACGTAGATCAAACAGCCAAATGAGCCGGACCGCTCATTTCTCCCACGGAAAGGGTATTTGGCAGCGACCTCAGCTTACGTGGGAAGCAACGGCACAACTTCAGCAGCGCATCCTGTGGCGCTCCATCTGAGGGCTCACAGATGGCCTCAGGACGCATTGTGAGCCTGATACGCACCCAGGGAAGCAGGCTTCGGTTGTGGACACCCTGTGTCGGGCTTCATTGGGACCACTGGAGTCCGTGGATGATAGGATTCTCCTTCTACAAAACTAACCAGTGCTTGGGCATCTCCCCGAGTTGTTGGTACAGTCCTCTGAGAATTCGCCAAACACTGCCTTTCTGCCAAAAGTCAAGACCATTTCCCATTTCCTTGGTGTACAAGCTATTTCCCTTTTCATCTCTTCCTGTTCTGAGGAGAAACTGACTCCTTTGTACTTTGCCCTGTTCATTAGTAAAACACACAGAAGACGGACTTTGGGGTTCTGGTTTCGCCTTCAATTGGCAGCCTGTATATGATAGAGAAGAGCTAGCGGAAGTCCAAATTGAATCCATCACGGTTGTGGTTAAGGGGTTTACTGTGGCGTATATCTGTGTTATTGGGCATCACCTCAGATTTGTGAGGTGTTATTGGCTGGTTGTCACAGTTCCCATAGTGAGATGTCAGCTGGGAGAGGAGAGGGTGAGTGGGTACCTTGTGTATTGCACATGTGGAAGATGGATTCTCTTGGACAGCCTGCCGTGTGCTGTCTCATTCAGTGTCCACTCCGTCCGGAAACAAGTATAAGCAGCTATATTTTTCCTTTTTTAGCTGACATTTCACTTGAGAACAGTAAATATCAACAAAAAGAACAACAACTAAAACAAGCTACAGTAGTCTACACAGACATTAACATGAAAGCAAGTGACATTCTGCCCATAACTCTGCCGAGGTCGTAACTAGCACTGTCAGAGTCATGTGTTCAAGACTCGAAGCGAGCCACGGCAGAACATCGTCCTTTTAAAGGGCCTTTCTTTGTGTGCTTAAAATCAGATGAAATACACTTCCATTTCCATCCATTCACAAAGTTAACACAACATGAGGTCAGAGCTTTAGGTAAACCACTGTACTTGGTTAGCTTGGCTACACTGGGGAACCAGCAGGCTACAGTTCAGTTATATTGGCTGCCACTGAAACATTGCTACAGAGCCCGGTGAGCGTGAGAATTATCAAACGCGTCATTACAGCACACCATCAATACAGTATTGGCTACCTGTACAGCTAACCCTGCCTCATGGACTAGCCTCGCATAGACGCCGGGTTTCCATTGGAATAGATTATGTTTATGTTTTGATCAGCATTCTCAAAGCATCGGCTGCCCCTTATCTCACAACACACGGGTGGCTTCGTTGCTACAGATTAAATTAACAAAGCCTGTGGACCTGTATTATAGCCAGTGCCACATTTCGCAGAATAATTGGAGCCTCAATGTTAACAGGATTCGCCTTGTTAAAGAGAAAGCACTGCCAGGGGAATGAGTGAGTCCTCTAGCTTGGGCCAGTCTAGGCCAGCTAATGAGGCTATGGATTCAGGTCTAATTGGGAGGAGCTGAGATGTAGGCTTGGTTTGAGGCCTGGTCGGATTCCAAAATGGCACACTTTTTCTCAGTGCATTAGGCTTGACCAGGGCCTAAAGAAGTGCCCGTTGAAGAATAGTGTACGATTTGGGACATTACCTCTGAGTCCTAGAGTGAGTTTGTTTCTCTCTCTTCCTTTTCTTCTCTACCAATTGTGTTGGATACCTGTGTCTTTAAGAGAATTTCTTCGAACCAAATGCTCAATTCTCTTTCTGCCTAATGGTTCACAACATAAGTGAAGAATAAAAATAGCCATGGCTTTGAAATGTATTGCCTCTGATAGGAAGTCTTTGGGACACATGCCCCTTAGTGTGTATTTTCTACTTTCATTTACATACCTACTACATGCCAAGAGAAGTTGTTGTCATTATTTATTTACCTAAACTGTACATTATAATCCTACTGTTACATATTTTATAAATGTTACTCTCTTAATAACATTATGGAGTCTGCAAAACTTCGGCCCAGTTAAAGGATTTCTCACAATTTCCTTGCTGAATATATATATATATATATGTTTTACATGGGTTAACGGTATTTCTCCAATTAACGTATACATTGCAGATGCCGAAATTACACCTTCATAAAAGGGGAAAGTCTGAAGTAATTAACTTCTGCAGTATTTACACTGTGCTGATAAGCTTTTTCATTTTGACTGACTGATTGGTATCAACGTGAGTCGCAATTCCCAGATCATTCTTTGGCCTCTGAGAGAAATTGGCAATCACCATTTTAAATGAGGAAAAGTAAAATGAAAGGCAAATTCAGCAGCTAAGATCAATAGAGCTGGCCCCAGGGAAAGCTGAGCAGAGGACCTATGGCAAACACAAACAGCCATGTCCTTGATGAGTAAGCCTAAGTGTTCGGCTGCAATGGCCAAGCAATGAACTGTAGTGGAGGTGGTAAATGCTTTAATTTACCTGAAAACACATAAGAAAAGACACGCTAACAATATCCATTCATTTTTATACGTAGTGTGGGATGGTTCTTGAGCGAGAAAACTTAAAAAGGGGTAACAAAAACTGTCACAAGCCATCAGCACGATATATTCTTGAAATCATATGTTAATTAACAAGATATAGTTAATCATTACTATTTAACCATAGCCCCACCCTTAAAAGCCACATCCCTCAATTGTCTTTTCGGTGGTGGCATTAAGGAAATGTGCTTTGAATTACCTCAGTGGTCTAGAGAGGAAATAATCCTCAATGTCTGATTTCTGTCGTGGTTTAGAACACCTTTCCTTACCACGGTTAGACAATGTTTACCGCTCCCTGCTCAGTCAATAACAAAAGACCGGAAGGTTTCGATGATCCAACAGCACTGCGTAGTATTCACCGCCCGCGTCTCTCCGTGGCCTAATTAACCACTGCGCGATTCCGAGCGTTTAAATCTGAAGTGTGCTCTAATTCACACACTTGATAATAATGATGATCAAGACACTCGTTTGTGGCTCGTCTGCATCTCGTGGTTTTTAATCACGGGCTTCACGGTGGGAGTGCTAATGTTACTGCAAGTTGGGGAGGAGAAGGGGTTTCAGACATTTTATCAGGTTAAGTAGCATGACAGCAGATACTGGAGAAAACTTCTAACTCCTAACACACAGACACTGGTAAATAAAGAACATGCAAATAACCTGAAATTGCACAAAATGAGTTTTCACACACACCTGAATAATTGTATTAGAGTTGGTGTTATAATCAAAAGGGGATGGGCTCACCTGGAGTACAGTGCCTTTTTACTGGAATGGGATATTGATTAAACACTGCATTCAACACTTAATATCCTAACTCCCACATCAGAGTGAATGTGTCTCTCAGGACTTGTTCTTCTTGATCTGTACATCTACACGAAGGGAAAGCATATGCATTGCATGTGATAAGGGATATGTAGACACAGAATACATCATCTCTACACCATCACTAGCTTGAGGATAAATAATCAACCATTGCTGTACATAGTATGAAGATCTAGTGCATATGAATACAAACATAACTTGGTACTTTGGGCTACTGTTGATGAGATGATCAAACGATGCATGAATAATTAAGCGTTGGTCAAAAAAGGCCCGGGAAATTAGATAAATTACATTAATTCAGGAATCTATTTACATATATGCCCTAAAAATAAATTACGAGACCTGATCATTTCTCACCATAATCCTGGTATGAAGATATTTTTTTATGGTTTAAATATGTTAGAAGAGGGAACCGTTGCAGAAAATGATGTGTGAGCTAGTTTATTGTTTTTTTGTTTTCTGTCTGATTACATAGACTTCACATTTCTTGGTTTCAAAGATGAGTAATTGGAATTCAAACATACTGTATTCCTATACTGATAGTGACAGCACAAATTAATACACTGCCACTATCACCTCTGCGTTTACACTCCTTTAAAGACAGAAAGGTTTGACAGGTTTCAAACACACCGCAATACCGTAATTG
The DNA here is from genome assembly GCA_016801125.1 of Novumbra hubbsi. Taxonomy (NCBI): domain Eukaryota; kingdom Metazoa; phylum Chordata; class Actinopteri; order Esociformes; family Umbridae; genus Novumbra; species Novumbra hubbsi. The sequence goes on along the minus strand of JACXGK010005138.1, from coordinate 10,120 downwards.
TCTCTATTGTATTTAACATAACCCAATTGAGATGTCACATCTTTCCCTCATCCCTTGAATGCCAATCCGGAAGTAATGCACACACCAAGAAATGCACCTTGGTCTGAAATAAATACCTTCTGTGTCCATGACGGTTACATACAGCCAGCATCCTCATAGGAGCGGTGATCTAAAATCAGATCTCCCGTCCATCTAATCTCTGTCATTGTTATCTAAAACGTGAACTGATCCTGTATTCTGAGGCGATTGACACGCTCCCCCATAGCTGTGGGAAGTAGGGTTGGCGACACAGCCTCATGACCACACTCCATCCCCCGCCGATGCTTATGGCTAGTCTGCTGGACGGCTTCTGAGACGCTAGGCATGTCTGCCCGCCGGGCACGTGTCGTCCGTCCGCGCTCAAGGTTGACACGCGGCGTTATGGCCGACTGGCACGTGGCACGATTATCCCCGTACAGCATCTCCCGGTGACCGCGCGCACACCTTGATTTTTAAACGTTTCCAGTAAATTGGTGTCAGTTGCCAGGGTTACAGACCGAGTCTGACACGTTCTGACACTTTAAGAGCCCAGGTTCAGAGGTCAGAATCAATTGCTCTTCATTGTCATTATCATCACGTCAATGATTTAATGTCCCTGTCCCGTGGCCTGCTAGGGAGAGACGATCCTAAAGGTGAATAGTTAACGTTGCCGGCATCTTTACATTTTTAAGCAATCAAGAATATTGTGAAGACCTTCAAAACCATTTCCTTCCACGCAATTTTTCTAGCACAGCGTAGACAAAGGCATGGACCTGTCAACTTCTACCATCAGAAGGTGCTTCATTTTTCCAGGGACACTTCTGCTCTGTTATCTGCTCAAGCGATAACAGATTCAGGCAATGTTACATTATCATCCTCTGCCCTATCTCCTATGCTATTTAATGCATTCCTGAAATCCAGGTCTCCTTCCTTATAGACCTAATATTACCCTTCCGATCAGCCATTATGCGAGGGAGTGCACACTAAAGGAAAGATCCAGTCAATCTATATCCACAAGTGCATTTAAAATTACAATACAGTTATTGCTGCCAAGTTGAAATGAAGTGTCTAAAATAAAAAATAAAAATCCAGATTTTTGGGGGGAGGATGTAGAAATGCCCCAGCATCATCTTGGTGGGGTGAACAGGCTGGGACATTCTTGGCTTCCACACCCAGGTGTGGTGAACAGGCTGGGACATTCGGAGCAGAGCTCCCACCCTGGGCTGTATGGAGCCATCGTATCTGTCAGATAAAAGAAACTAGGACGAGCCGTGCCTTCAAGGTTTTTTGCTAAATCGTATTTAACAAACAGGTAATATGAACTTAATTAGACCAATTAATAAGAAACAAGAAATGAATCTGGACTTGTCCATAATCACTTCTCACAGGCCGTGTCCCAAATATCACCCGGATGTCATTTATTTGTTCCAGTGCCAAATTGGCACTACCAACGTGACAGGGTGCCATTTGGGTTTGAGACGCTGCTTTCTCTACAGAGCGACTCATTTATTTTAGATTGTACCACGTCTACTCATCTGTACACACATTATGGTCATTGTGATGTTGATTGAAGTAGCTTCACACAGATCTCGCTTAATTTTACTTTGAAGGGAAAGAACATGATGTTGGCCTCTGCTGAACACTGTTACCGACCTGGGCTCTTTCAAGGGGTTTTCAGGCACAAAGGGATTGGACGCGATGAGTGATTTCTGGTAAACATAATACATAAAGATTAACAGTGCCGTAGGTTTGTCCTGACACAACAAGATGCATGAGACGACTGAAGCATTAGTTCTGGTGCTTTGGACAAATGACCATATTGCAGTTGTAATCATCTTTCATATTTCAGAGATGTGCAATTTGGCATAAATAGACAGAGGTCGCGCTCTTTGTTCCCGTTTTTGATTTGTTCTAAATCTTCTCTCAAAGAGCCACGCTAGACACATAATCACTCAATACAAGTGGTCAAGTCCCTCCAAAAAACAGACCACACTGCTCTCAACAACTGCTAGCACTTTGTCTAAAAGTGACCGGTCTGACATCAATACCAACCTCAGTCATAATAAGGTTTAGATGTGCAGCTAGTTAAATGGGGAGTGGATGTGGCTGTTTTGGGTTTTTTTGATTGGCAAAAATCCATTGTCGTTCTTATCTTGTCTTCTGCACCAATACATTGTCAACAAAATGAAACTTCGAAGCCCGAAAGAGATTTCAGATGGGCCAGAGAACATCATTGTTTTCGGGTTACCTAAGTGACAGGGAACTGTCCATGTATTTTCAAACTGCACTCCCTGGATCAGAACATCCTTCATCATTAGCACTAAAGGAGATTATAACGACTGTAAACAGAATGTTATCCACTTGGTTGTCAGTATTGTGCAAACGTATTTTCAACAATAACAAAGCCTTTGAGTAGGTCTGTCCTGATACAGGATGAAAGACATATAGGCCGCATTCCAAATGGCCTAATTCATCATGTTTTAACAAAAGCACTGTACTATATTCATTCTTTATGCAATGTACTTCAAAAGTAGTGAAAAATAAGGTATTCAGGAGCCATTTCAAAGATACCACAACTGGGAAGGAAGAAGGTACCGTATGAGTTTGTTCTGAAAATGCAGCTAAATCAATACAATTGTCACTGATAGCGGAAAAAAAACATCTCGAAAGGAAGAAAATAATGGGAGAGAAATGTGAGTATGTGAATCTCCTCCATGAAACTCAACTGAAGCGTTGCTTCTCAGTCTCACTTCCTCCGTATTAAGTCCGTTATAAGTCACTTGTTTCCAACAACGGGATCAGTGAGATCGTTTTCAACCCTCAATTACAACCACCTTGCTTAGATGTCTTGTTGTCAGGGGTAGTTCTCTTCACATTTCCCTTTCAGCTTCTATCACGAGCCAAAAGCCAAAAGCTCACGAGTTGTCGATGCTGCATGTAAACGAGGGCTCTTTCTTATATGCCAAGGTGACATTATGGTGTACAATCTGGATTATGTCATGCGAGTGGGTGGAGATGAGTTACTAACGCAGGGGAAAGCTGCGTATCTGAAAATTGGCTGCGAGAACGGGAGGGAGGGTGAGACGGATAATTGGAGAGTGACAGAGAGAGGGAAAGAAAAAAAGAGAAGTCAGACAGTGAGACAAAAAACTGACACGCGCATAGAAACCAGCCAGTTCAGCTGTGTACTGTATAAACAGTGGTTCCAGTCTACCGCTCCTCAGATACATTCAGCCTGCTTGATATGCCTCTTGATTTACGTGCCTGTCACGGATGACATGCGCCAACCCTAGAGCGCCGCAATCCAATATTCATACCTGTGTTGTGCACACTAGCGCACGTCCTAGCATCTGTCCTGACCATCTGCCTTTCTTTGAAATGTCGACTGGCCTCTCTCGTTTTTTTTTTTGTTTCGTTTTTCTACCTTTGGCATGAAACACGACTCGCACCGACGTAAACACCAACGGCCTATTGGAAAGGAATAAATGTGCCTGCCGGTGTCGACACCTTTGTTTGGGGATCTCCCTAGCCACAGTTTAGCAGAATGTAGAATTTCGCCCCAGCATGGTGCAGAGGAAAACACATTGTACGCAATTACACATGATTAATAATAATACCAAACGCGCCCTGTGTTTGATGAAGGCGAAGGATCAATACCCAAGTTATTTAAATAACGCACGCAGGATCAGAGGAACAATCTGTTCCTTCAGGTGTTACAGGTGATGGCTTTAGGGTGTGTTACTAGTCTTCCACGGTGTCGAACCCTTAAATCACCTTAAAATATATACCAAAAGTATAGTACGAATTGTATTCTTAGCATACCAGATGCCTTTTGCGGGGAGGTAACATGGTAATAGATAGCAATTTCATCGTGGTTTATCAGTAGGCTACACAGTAAAAACGTTAGCGGGTTTCTGCTCCCAATCAATGCTTTCAAAACGAGTGGTTGGAAAGTATAAAGCCCTTTCTGGAGTCCCTTTAACTGGTACTACAAAACCCGACCTGATACCCATCTGGCCTGTTACGTCTACCATAGCTAACTGTATCAGTCTGGCAACACGAGTTCACTTATTTACACTTCAGTAATTAGAAATTACAGCGTCAGATCTATCTGGCTGCATCTTTTATCAGTAAGATTAATTGTCTTGTCATAAGTGGATAATTCCTCTGGCTAAGGGGGACTGAAGAAAAGAATAGAAAATGAAAAAGAGTGTCGGAAAATAAGTATAGTACAAAGTGTTTTAATCACTAGATTGAATTAATTACTTTAAAACATAGAAGAGTAGTTTAGGAAGTTGACAAACGTTTATGCAGAGAAAACGAGACCGTGTTTGTAAGATTACATAAGAGTTATAAGGCAAATTCCCATAGCTGAGGTACTTATAGGTCTCATGGCAATGGCAATGTATTTTCTTCCAAACATTGTAAGTATTATACTTACCTCTTGGTAAAACAGAGCTTAAACAATTAAGTTTTCTTTGAACAGCCATTACAAATTTCGTTGACTTAAGCTACCATAGTTAATTCAAAGTCAGTGTCTCTCTAACACAGGTCCACGGATCAGCTAGTCTTTAAAAAGCAATAGCCAATAATTTGGCATGTAGTCAAGTTTAGTACCTTGGACTAAGGAAATTACTTTGAGAAACAAAGTAATACCAATTAGAGTGGATTGTAACTTAAATTGTATATCTACAATGTGTAATGGCTGATTAAAGAGGACGTAAACAATCCTTACTTCTATAGGGTTAGGAATAAAAAGCTGTGTTCAGTGGTTTGGGGGGGGGGTACATGCTGTGTTCAGTGGAGGGAGGGGGTACATACTGACCACCTCACCTTTCCCTATGTCAGCCTTTTGATCAGCAGGCTTTACACCTCCTTCGGTGACGGATCACGAATGGTTCTGTTTGTTTTTAACACATTTCTCAGGAAGTGTGTGTGTGTGTGTGTGTGTGTGCTTTTACCACTCAACACAGGAAAAGTGGGAGGGGTGATCAGGGAAACTGGGAGGGATGATCAGGGAAACTGGGAGGGGTGATCAGGGAAAGTGGGAGGGATGATCAGGGAAAGTGGGAGGGATGATCAGGGAAAGTGGGAAGGGTGATCAGGGAAAGTGGGAGGGGTGATCAGGGAAAGTGGGAGGGATGATCAGGGAAAGTGGGAGGGGTGATCAGGGAAAGTGGGAGGGGTGATCAGGGAAAGTGGGAGGGATGATCAGATTGTAGTTGGTGCCTGATACCCCTCAAGACAGAATAAATGTTCCCTCTCGGGAATTGCTTTTACCACTTGGTTCAATACTTCAGTTTTACAGACACAGTTCTTAATTCAAACTTGTTCTTGGCCCCTCTGAAGACAGATTTATCCGTGACCGTGGGGCAGAGCGGAGAGTCCAATGGGCTTTCTCTCTGGCAGAGACTCCTCACCATTGAACTAACGTTTGTCATCGCTGTGTGACAGAATCGGTGTTGATTGAATCCAGAATCTCGTCGCACACCCCTAAAGTACGATGTGACCCTGGCAGTGCGCTTGTGAACGTTGGCGCTGTTGTCCTCGACTATGTTCCGGTCATGTCCGGTCTGTGGTGTCAAGACAGTCATTTATCTCTCCGATGGCCTTGTCAGTCCACTTCTGCGACGTGGGTCTGACTGGCTTAGCGGTTTCCGGGTTTCTGTGTGTATGGATTGGTGGCTGAAGGATCCCATGGTCACAGTAACCAGGGGGGTGGGGGGGTGGGGGGCGTGAGTGCTACACGTGGTCCAGTCGTCTCTGCGAGGGGCATTTTACTAGGATCTGGTATTGTATATGTGCATTGTATATTGTACAGTATCTTCCATTGTTCTTAAGATAGTCACTGTAGAATTAGTCTAGTTGTGAATTCCACCTCTGTTGTTTGGTCTTTTCTGGAGCTGTTGTGCAATCGTAAAGCACTTGGATCAATGTGAACTCCAACCAAGATAACGGTGTTCCAAGTTTAGTAGTGAGGTTTGTCAGTGTGTGAAAATAGGTTCTAGAGATGGTGCTTACTGGGACCCTCGAGAACCCTCATGAACAGCCCGGGGGGAAAGTCATCCAACAAATGTTGATCCTCCGTCGATGTATAATCATCTCCCGGCAACTCATCAACCGATTCAACCTTCTCCACCCTACTCTCCAGAAATACCCTGGAGGGGGCAGAACGAGGAGGGTAGGGCTGTAGGGTTTGAGCCTTGCCTTTACTTAGGGAGGGGAAGTTTCTCTGTCGGTAAGCGCCTTGTTTTTCGATGGTGCATGAGAGCCGTAGCTGGGTGAATTGGTAAGATTTTCGTGGAGTGCTTCCTAGAAGGCACTGTGTTTGATAATACCACTGTAATTAACAACCATTTCATTTTCTTTTTTTCCCGTTCACTAGTTGTGTTGTGCTCAGGGTGTCACGTGTCTTACTCCCACCTAAAGTTACACAATGTGCCAGTTCTTGTGTATTCTTAAGCTCTTAAGTGTGTTTTGCACACTATTTTCATGTTTTTATTTCTTTGAGTCGCCGTGTGAGAATCGCCTACATGTAAATTGACAATGACGAGCTGGGTATATACTGTCGCGTAGTTTTAGTTGAACATATTCGCAGATTCTATCATCCTAGATTTTCCGTGCAGTCTGTAAATGTCAATGCCCAGGGAAGCCTCTCATTGGATTTCTTGTCACAGTGACAGCCCACGGTAAGTGATTCAATGACAGCGATACACTTGCGATGTTGTGTTATGTTGTGTTATGAGTGACCGCCATTGTAAAGTACTTGCAATATTTACAGTGCTTAAGGGCAAAGTCACCACCTCTCGCTCCAAACCTCCCACAATCTCACTTCTTGCTCTAATTCAAGTCAGGAGAGGAGCAGGATGGTTGGAATCGATAAAATGGCTTCTCCCCAGAGTACCCCGGTAACTGACTTGGCTCCGTGCTTCGCAGACAGACATTCAATCTCAATGGCACTTTACTAAAAGAACTCTCACGCTCTCCGTACCTGCCTTTAGAAGCGTTGAGTGTCAGGGGCCATTATTGCATCACAGGTGTGGGTGGCCTCCAAGTGGGCCTCCGGTCCTCTGTGGGCCTCCCCTTTCCTTCAGCTAACCGCTAAATGACATGTTAGTAAGTGGAGGAACGGAAGCCAGTGGCAAGACGAGGCAAAGCTTTGCTGTTCCGGCCGTCAACATTCACCGAACTTCTCCGGGCTGGTAGTTGCAATCCCACAAATTTTTTTTTTTTTCTCTGTATTAGTTTCGTCTGCAGGTGGGATAGTGAATGACCCGGCAGCTGACATGGTTGAGCTCACTAGTCCGATATCACGTCTGCTGAAATATCCAGCCGTCTCATCTGGAGAAAACCCTTAAACATTTGTTGAAATCAGTGAGTGAGCAGTGATCATCACTATTGGGTTATGTAGAGTGTCTTATTAACATATCAAAGATGTGGTATGAACGTTTTTGATTTGAAAAACATGGTAGCCTTTATAACATATGCAAATATCCCATTTTAGACCCGGAAGCTTGGTTTGAACCATAGAGCACATAGGCATTTCCACAGACAACAAAAACAAACTATAAAAATGACTCCTAACATGAAGTGATTTTAATCCATAACTTTTTTCCATCACTTATGGGCAATGCTCCAAGCACCTAAGGCCACGCAAATACTCCAATGTATTTAACAATCTCGCTGGCACATTAACATGATCATGGTCTCCGGTGGCGAGTCAGTGAGTTATACAGTTTAATGAGCTGATCACAGGAAACACATATCATGGAACACGCAGTATCACAGTGCCAATGAATTCTCACACTCCTTTCTCGTATTAAAACTTAATGGAGATGCTCAAGATTTAATGGGACTAGCATAGCCTAACTCACACTGTTCTCAACAATCCAGGGTGTAGAAAAATGGCCTGTACGCATCCTGTGTTTTGCGCACCACTAATTGATAACACGGAGCTCCTTATGCATGCCCAAATAATGGACCGGCTGAATGGGACCTGGGCCCAGGGGCCTGTGACCCTTAGGGGCCTGTGACCATTAGGGGCCTGTGACCATTAGGGGCCTGTGACCATTAGGGGCCTGTGACCATTAGGGGCCTGTTACCATTAGGGGCCTGTGACCATTAGGGGCCTCTGCTTACATGGCCTCACCTGCAAGTCGCTAGGTCCTCCTCCATGCTTGTGTCTATGATCTTGTTAAAGCTATGAAGCGTATTCCAAAATGGCTTACAATAATAATAATAAAGCGTATACATTTGTACTAAGAAGTATTATGGCCTTGAATCCAATTAGCGTTACTGTGTCAAAGTGTATTATTATAATATATATTAGATATAGGCAAATGCATCTTTCCACGCGCCGCTATCAGGCTAATGCTAACTGAATGTATCTAAAAACTGAATGTTGTAAAAGAGTTACTGTGGTAACTGTATTATAAATGACTTGTTCCATTGGCGTGCCTCCAAAACAAAGGAGGGGCTCCAAATGTGACAGGGTGGGGGCAGGGTGGGGGCAGGGTTGGGGGCAGGGTGAACTATTCTGTAGTCGGTTGCCTACTGTGTATAGTGGTGTTCTAGTGACGGGATACTCTGTGGTTGAAGGCTGTTTGTGGAGGGTTCCAGTTAATACGTTTATGTATCTGAACATGTAGGAAACCGGGTCAACATTGCACCGCGGCTATATTTAGTGATGTAACTGCTACTTTCATTTTGTTTCTGGACCCCAAATGAGCTACATTTTTAAAAAGAAATTCAATGTCCAGGTTCAGATGCTAAAGACCTCAAAACAGACAAATTATGATGGGCATCCATTACCCAGAAGATACCCAGTGTCTGCTGGTGGGGTCAATGGATAGCAGACTTTCATAAAGACAGAAAGACATGCTAATATGTAGGTGAACAAAGGACTCAGGTGTATCAGATCTTTCCTTGGTTTGTCCATTGGTCAGGCCGACATGCTCCACATCATGGCTCCTGCCGTTGTGGAATTTGGGCCCCAGATTTCCGAGCTGAGGAAGTGCCCGTTCTTTCCACTCCAAAAGTTGCCGTGATGCATATTTCATGAGCCCTCTGAATTAAAAGGCAATGATTCGATTTTTGGTGACAGATAATCCAAGCCAAGAATATCGCGAAGCTAAATGATGTAGTACTTGGAGGACAGTTCCCCCAATGGTTTTCCTTTCACATAAAAATGTGTAGAAACTGAATTTATGAAGTCCTGTCAATGATACAGGGAATCACTAGAAATCTGAGTTGCAGATTCAGTGCCTCTCTTCATCTATGTTTCGCCACCTACGTTTGCTTGTATATATAATAGTATAACGTGATAATGTATACATAGTCCTGAACACCCTCCTAGCACTATATTTGCACCTGAATGCCCATGTTTCTACAGATCTGTTCTTTTCCTTTCAGGCTCAAGAGATGGATTCTCCATTCCGGGAAGGATAAAGATAGGAAGATTTTCAGATTTGAGTTCCACGTCTCTTCACATTTTCTGTGAAAGGCACAGGAAAGAGGTTTACAGTATTCAAAAATGAAAATAAGTATTCTGAGTACCACCGCTCGCTGATTGAAGTGAAAGGTTTCTTTGCAGGATGTGTATTTTCTTCCAAACGTGTAAACGAACAAAGGCCTAGACCTAGGTTCTTGATTTAGCTCAGAATCAATATTACTTTCATTTGTACATGTACACCTTTTCACTGTATCAAAGACATTGTTTTTTGCATCAGTCGCACAGTGGGAGATATTTCCCAGTAGTTGTCTGTTCTATCCACTACTTGTTTCTGTCGGAAGGTCAATGCAACAAAAACAGAAGAGGAACATTGCACAGCAGCAATCAGAAAGGGCATGTTTTCAGATGTCTAAATAATCCAACTGAGCAACTAAACACGTCATATTTGCAAAATGGATCTGGTAATAATTGTTTATCTGATTATATTTTAGTAGATCATTGCATGTGACTGGACACTGAACTGTACAGACACAATCAATACCATAATATGAGGTGAAAGAAAGGTGATATGAGAGAGAAGCAGAGAGGGAGACAGAGGAACAGCCAGTGAGAGAGACAGAGGAACAGCCAGTGAGAGAGACAGAGGAACAG
>JACXGK010005137.1:20318-34637 GCA_016801125.1 Novumbra hubbsi | reverse complement strand
ATTGGTACTGTTATAGTCACTGTTATTAGTATCATTGGTACTGTTATAGTCACTGTTATTATTTTCATTAGTACTGTTATAGTCACTGTTATTAGTTTCATTAGTACTGTTATAGTCACTGTTATTAGTATCATTGGTACTGTTATAGTCACTGTTATTAGTTTCATTAGTACTGTTATAGTCACTGTTATTAGTTTCATTAGTACTGTATGTCCTTTGTACATTATTCATTTCAACTGTAAAAACAACCAGATTCTCTGGCCTCTTTCACTCTTCAGTCTTGGCTGAATTCCATAGTGTTCCACAGGGCTGAACGTTGCATTAACACGTACTAAACACATCCTGAACACCGACCTTCAGTCTACAATGCCTCTCATCACCACTCATTGATGACAATGTGCAGGGAGAGAGAGAGAGAGAGAGAGAGAGGGAGGAATAAAGAGAGAGAGTGATAGAGAGGGATTGACAGAAGAAAATAGTGATAGAGCAGGAGATAAAGAGAGAGGGATTGAGAGAAGAAAATAGTGATCGAGCGGGAGATAAAAAGGGAGTGATAGAGACGGAGGGGTGTTACATTCCCTCCTGCTAACATCTAACAGCAAACTCGAACTCACTCAAGATAAAACTGAGACACACTTAGAAGTTCTGTCCATCTGACTTGGATGGCTGGAGACAGATCTGGCCCCCATGAAGTAATAGTCCCAATAAAAGCCCCAAACCAATTGAGGAAACAGCGATTTGAACATAAAGGAAGACTTCTCTTTCATGCAGCTGTGCGACGCCCTCCGGACCATAACTGTCCTCGGCTCGTCCTGCCGCGTTGTCATGATGTCATCCTCCCCCCAGGTGTGACATCACTGCGGTGCTGCTGTGTGTGGAACAGCTGATGTGGAGTGTGTGTGAGGGGACCGAGTCCTTGCTGCGTCCGGAGCCCTCGGCTGGGCAAGATACCTGGGTGACCACCGTCCACAGCTTCTGTGACCAGCTCTTGACCACACTGGTCGTCGTGACCGCTCCGCTACCTGACCTTCACAGGTACCCAGACCTCCAACACCTGTACCAGGCCCCCACCTCTTTAAACCTGTGTCTGTGGCCATGGTTTACTAGCGGTCCCGATGCGCTTCATGCCGATGGTTTTGTTCTGTCCCCCAGGACCTTTCAGGACCGGCTTGGAGAGGACTCAGCCCCGTCTCCGGTCCACTCGCCTGGCGTGCACTGGCTCAGCGCCATCCACCCGGACCTGTTCTCCATGCAGGCCTTGCGGTTCGTTAAAAACACACGCTAGGAAGCACACACGCACACACATGCACACAGACAAACACGCAGCACCTTGGAGCCAAAGGTGTGTGAAACCGTGTGCTGAGTCAGGGGCCTTTAACGGGCAAAACACACAGGAACCCTCCTAGCCACTTGTAGGCCGTCAGGTTCGTCAGGGGCCCGCTCTTACCTTTCAGAGGCTCCTGCGATGCGACCCAGATGTGGGGGAGGGAGGAGAGGTGGTGCCTCTCGCACGGGGTTAGTGGACGCTGCTGGGTGTGAACAGAGAGGACTGAGAGGTTGTGGAGGGATCAGAGTGGATGTGGGACTGGTTAACCGTGAAAGTGCACTGGGTCACTCTCCACACTCTCCCTTTCCTCACCCCCGTCCCCGGGTGATGTCATTGACTGCTTGGGTGCACAAATCAAGCCCACCCCCTCTGCCCTTCTCCCGAGAGGTGGAGAGCTGAAATTTGTTTATTTTTATGAGCTTTTTTATTTTCCCCATGTTCCGGGATGGGCGGGTGCCTGGCTGTTCCCGGGCCAAACCCACAGGTCCTTCCCTCCGCCAGGCCTGGTAACCAGACCTTGACTCGGTTCAGCCCCTCACATACGTAACTGTTATGATTATTAAATAACACAACTATAAAAACACAAAGCGCATCCGTAAATCAAAGCGCATTACGGGCCGTAAAAAGCGTGGAGCTGTCTGTTTTGGGTTGTGCTTTTGACGCCGTAAGCCGACCCGGTTCTGTAGCCGGTCAGATTTACTAGACGGTTATGGGTAGGCTTCGTCTGGATTTGCAGCCCTGATGACATCATAAATTGTGCTGTCAGGTTCTGGAGTAGTGTTCCTTAGTCAAGCAGCAGGGTGCACCATCTCTCGCTGTTTGGCTGGAGAAGGAGGGTCAACTTTGCTTGCCTATTCCTCCACCTCATTTGTCACGTATACATTATATGCAAGCTCGCACACAACACACACATGTTGTGCATAAACTTACACACACCCAGCACACGTTTAATTTACAGTCCAAATGGGACCACTGAATTAGATTTTATTGTCTTCAAAAAATCTAATCGTAATCCTAACCCTACACCTTAACCTTTCCCTAATCCTAACCTCAGGAAAAACCTAACCTTAACCTCAATAACCTAAAACATATGCCTGAACAACCTTGCTCCAATGCCTAACCCATCACCCAAACATATGTAACCAGAACTGTGATACTAACTCCTGTAATGTTTATACTCTCACGATTCATAAAAAAAAAATGCCCTTCCCTCAAAATGCAGCCTTACTGTTCTGCTATATATCCATGTGTTTGGCTTCCCCGCCAGTTGTTTATTTGCTTTTAGCTGGCCAAAATTAAACCTAATTCCTTCCCGGTGCACACGCTAAGCAAGCGAGCGTGAAGGCATTTATAGACTAATCTGGTAGGGGAGGAACTGACATTAAAGGAAAGGTACTGTAGCCTTCCAGTATATTACGGGCTCGGGGCTGTGTTCTCCCCTGGTGAATAGACTGCCTCCTGTCTGTCACCTGACTCGGCAAACCTGTCACTGTTGCTGTGTGTCTGTCCCCCTGCCTCGCTGTGCCCTGCCTGGATGTCCCGTTACTGTCTGGAACGAAGGGAGGGCCTGGTGGGCGAGGCGGCCTCCGAGTGCCAACTGAGGTTGCTGACCTCTGACCCCGGATACAGTCCTGGGCTGCTGCTGACCTCCATCCTGCACAGAGACTGTCACCTGCTCCGTGTCCTCCTGGAGAACTCCCGTAAGACCACCGATTCGAATGGAAACACACCGTAGCTCTTGAAGTAGCGACACACACGCACTCGTGCTAAATGTCTACGGGGCTGTAAGCCTCCCGGTCAGTCGTGTCACCTATCCTATCCTAGGACGTGCGTTAGAGTTGTCGTCTGATTTTGCCTACGCCCGTCAGACATTGCCCGACACATTTTTAAACCAATTGCAGCTGGTGAGCTACTTGCGTTGCCTTGTGTGGCGGTGTCTGCACCTCACGCTCCTTCTTAGTAGCCGAAGATGAAAGTACGGAGGGTGACGAGTACATTTGGGTGGATGTCTCACGTAGCGGGTAGATGGTCTGTTGGACAACGTGCCAATGGTAAGGCAACAAGTGTGTTTCCGCGCCGTGAGGTAATAGGACTCGGATTTACCGCTGAATTAAAGGGCAAGCTGTATTGACTCTTCTCACTCGTGCGGTTCTCATAAGGGGAATCCGAAGGAATCTCCCCCCTGCTTTCTACCGTGGTCACTGGGATCCTGATAGATCCAACATCTCTGGAATCCTGTTTGGTGCCTGTGTATCTTTTAGGTGGAGCCCCTCTGTTTCATTGAGTGCTCGTCGTCATCATCGTCATCATGGAGGCAGTCATCTTCATCATCATCATGAATCAATAGAGATCAGTAATAAACACAGCAGTGTTATCCTGGGCCTGAGCGCTGACCTTTTAAACATCTCCCCGTCTTTGTTCTGCTTAAGTGTAACCTTTAAGGACTGTTGTGTACTTGCCCATTAATTCACATTAAAACGACACCATTTATAACGAAAGTGGCCTTCTAAGACGACGCCAGCCAGCTAGGGCTTTGCTCAGGCGTTCTCTGTGCCACCGTGCCGTAAATCAACACTGCTAGCACGCTAAGCGCTACCACGCTAAGCGCTACCACGCTAACCGCTACCACAGTGACCCGCTAATTAAGAGGAACCAGACCGACCGGGCTGTCCACACCATTCTAACTCCCAGCAGCCACCGCTGCCTTAACCGCTCCCTGATTGGTGGGTCTGTCCAGAGCGATGTGGGCCAGTGCCAGCGTGGGGAGGGGTTCTGCTGCTCGCGGCCCTCTGTGGAAACGAGCGGCTTTGTATACACCGCTGTTTTATTACCATCACACACTGGCTCTCTGTGTCCAATTACTCACTGGAGAGAGAGACACAGATAGGGTGGGGGAGGAACAGAGAGAGAGGGCCCCTGTGCTGGGCCTTGCTTTACTGTGGGAAGATAAACAGGTGTATTTGTTGGCCATGCATCAAGGTTGCAGCAGCTCAGCCGGTGCAGGAGAGGGAGTGCTGTGTGGCATAAACTCCTGGAAGATGGAGAACCGGTCCATCTATAATAACTCATCTCTGGTTCCATAATGGGGGCATTATTAAAAGGTGCCTAGTGAACCCGCCGTGCTCTTCAGCACCCCAAGTGGAAATTAATATAACCCCCCCCCCCATCGCCACCCTCCCGCAACGGTTGTCACGGCGCTAGTGCCGCACGCCCCCTCTCCTTAAGGACCAATTACCAGGCCGGCAGACTACCGGGCGGCATTATCCACATAACACAGAGTAATGGAGTGATTGTAGGTCAGCGGATGTTTGACCAGTTTATTTTGTGCCGCGTCGGGTGAAAAAAAAAAGAGAAAGGAAATCAATTCCCATCAGCGGTTGAGCGCGGAAAAGGCTTCCTGGCTTCTTATTAAGCTGGGTGATATTAAGGCTCTGGCGTTCCTTAACGCGCCAGGTAATTTGGGCCTGTCATTTTAAAACAGTCTAACATTTTGTCAACCGCCACTGCCTTTCGTCAAAGGGACAACTCATCAAGCGCCGAGTCGCATTGGCCCTCCTATTCAGAAGCCTGTCGTCTCCTGCGAAACAGACTGACGGTCGACCTCTGGACCCGTGCCAGTGGAGGAGATCCTACCCCCTGCCTTAACCCAAGCCACACCGTGCCCAAAGCCACCCCCGCAAGGACATCCTGTCAATATACTAGTTATTCATCTGTGAGAGGCTTTGGGACTCGGTTGTTTTTGTACAGTTTCAATACAGATGTGTGGGTGTGTGTTTTCAATGCCAGCAGTCCTTTTGTTACCTCTCGTTTGCGTGTTTCAGCTTGGACAGCCTTGACATTTTTCAATATGTACCGGCCTTGAGATACTTTCTGACTTTATGTATTTGATATAGCTTTATTTCCCACCGCACCCCAAAGCCCCCACCTCGAAGGTGCAGCTGTGGAATATTCCAGATCATGGTGACTGAGGTTGAAATGGAAGGTTAGCGCTGAACAGCTAAACTCTGAAAAAGGCCCCATTCAGAACTGACAAATGCTCCTAAAACATTGTTTAAATGCTCATGTTTAATTATAGTCCTTGAAATGTTTCTCACTTCGGCTTTTCCTTTCAACTGTTTTCTCTTTTTAGATTTCTGCAAGGCGGCAGATGTTGCGGCCGTGTCTCCTGTGAGGAGCAGTACAGGAGACACGTTCATGGAAGCGCTGTTCGGTGTGCTCGGCTCTCTGAACAAGGTCCCCAAAGCCCTAACTCTGGCCCTGGAGACGTACTTCCACCAAGGCCGTGTATGGGGCCATCTCTACGGCCTGCCAGGTGACCATGACGGATATTTAAGTGATCACATGTGTTGAAATGCCCAGTTTTTGTTGCTGCTGCAAATATTTTACAAAGCCTCTGTTTCACTGTGAAGTTCGTTGTACTGAATAGAGTAGGCACACAATGAACCAAACAGACAGGTTTCCAAATACATTACATGTCCCCAAATGTTCAGCTCAGACCTGGGTCAAAAACAGCACATAAGTAGAATAGTCAACTTAAGATGAGCAAACAATTATTTTACTTTATTTTACATGTGCACCTTTGAAAGTGCATGGATGCCTTTGACCCACGGCGGGAAAACATTAACATGTAAATATGTCGGTGCTAAGTGGTCTCACTCGTGGCTGTGTGTTTCTGTGTGTCGGCAAGTGACATAGGCACTGTTGAAACAAAAGCAGCACTTCAGAAGTGGGCTTTTATTGTTCTGAAGTTGCAAACCCAAACGGTCACATAGTCCTGCAGACGGGCTGACCGGCGTGCATCCTGTGAAGCGATTCGTCCGACACGGGTTCAGCGTTCCGGTGAAACAGACCCCAACCGTTGCCCGGCACTTCCTGTTCACCTGCGAAGGGTTCGATTTCCGGGGTCTAATCAGTGTTCCTGCCGAGTCACGGTTCCTTCTTTTTTTCCCAATCACACGCAACTGGTAATTATTGTTGCGTAAATTAGACTGATTGAAGAGGAGGGTGGGGTGGGAGCAGGAGAGCAGACAGTGGTGATTTGGGTCCCGCAGTCTCAATGTCACCCAGTGCCCCCCTCAGTTTCTCACTGTCGTTAGCTTAATTGCTGCTCTAGGCGGCACCTCCCAACTGAGATGGGGTGTAATTGAATTTTGGTTGCAGGATATCCCTGAATTAGAGCCTCTGCTCAATGACTGATGTGTCAGAGTACTTTGTACATACACAGTAATGCCCGTCGCCTCCAAAATCAGCTGTTGTCGGCTGACTTGAGGAAAAAATTCCATTTGGACTCCCTATCATCTCAGGACGTGCACCGCATTACGAGTCCAACGATATAACGTCATAATATCACGATGCAAGATGTCGGGTTGACCTTTGAGTTGGTGGGATCTCTATTCACTAACACTAACTCATCACTAACGCTAACTTTTCCTCTTTCTGAAGTTTATTCCCTTCCCTGGTTTCAGGGGTCTTAATGAAGTGCGTAATATAAGATAACACTGAGGATTAGCTCATTCTTTTGACTCAGCAATTTGTCCTCCTCTGTCCTTTACTAGACCCAACGCGGCCCGTCCCCGCGGTGGTCAGTTGTGTCCGGGAGGTGGTCATCCAGCCCGTCCACAGCCTCCTGGGCCCCCTGGTCAACATGGTGCTGACCTGGCAGGCCTCCGAGGAGCCCTGTTCCTCTCTCCCCAGACGGGACGTGCCGGACAGCCTCCTCTCTAACGTCCCCAAGGAGTGGTGCTACACCCCTGCGTCTCCTGGGGGGGGGGAGTCCGTGGACGGTGTGTACAACGCCTGGCCGCGGTCGATAACGAACCGGCTCGTTGTGTGACGCTTGTACGCCGTTAACCCCCGATGGCGCCTGGCTGAGCTCTGACCTTTCACCCCTTTTCCATCAGGCGTGGTTAACCTGGCCATTCAGGCCCTCTCCTTCATCCACACCAACCTGCCATTGGCCGTGGCCTCCATCCCCCTGCCCGTACGCTTCCTGTTCCACACCGCGGAGAAACACCTGTCCCAGCATGCCCGGCAGCTGCGCTCCACGGGCCTCCTCGTCTGGGCCCTCCTTAGCCGTCTCTGCCAGTTCCTGGAGGAACCTGACTCCCTGGAGCAGAGTCTCCTTCTGGACCGGGGGGCCAAGGAGAGCCTGTCCCTGCTCTCCGAGTGCCTCCATGGGGCCATGGGCCGCGGCCAGCAGAGAGGAGTGCCCAAACCCGTCGCCAACAAGGTGTTGCAGGCCATGGAGGAGAACAGGCCCAAATGGATCTCCGTGCAGCTGCAGAAGGCTCGTAAGCTCTGCTCTGAGAGGTGAGGGCCTGATCTGTCCCAAACCAACCGACCCTAACCTTACCGTACCCTATTCGTTACCCAACCTTAACTTAGGGTCCTGCTCTTAGAGTTGGGAGGTCACCTGGGAACCATGGATTGGTCTGTTGCCAATGAATGTCTCTATGTACTGCAAATAAATAGTCTTCAGGGCGTGTCAAAACACAAGCATCCATTCAGGACTTGGAGATATTAAAACAGAAGCGCCGGCCATTACTCAGGGTTAAGTTTGATATACAGCTGTACACTGTGTCTCCCACAACATCATTCTGTTTGAATGATAGATCGACCGTTTGTGGGCGTAGACCGGTTGAGATATGTTTCACTCTGACTCGTGTCGTATATTTTGCACAATAAGATTCATGTCATTTCGAGGACAATTTAATGAGTAGTATGTAATTTCGGTACGTTCTTTAATTAAGTGTGTGCTTCGGCCTGATGAATTGCGTTAGGGTTAGCCATCTTTCATGGGAACTCAAATGAAAAGATCAATGGTTGCTAGGGCACTGTATTTACGGTAAATGATGAACACCCTACAGCCACGATGGACAACCGAATAAGACAACGGGAAATCGGCTATGAGGTTGGCTCAAGCTGGTCGCCCTTTTACCTCAGCTCCTAGACCCCGTGCCTTCGGACGCTCAAGCAAAAAAAAAGTCTGGACACGTTCGTTCTCGTTAAAAAATTATCCAGCCGGCTGGGTAAGGAGACCGCACCAAGCCAGTGGTTTCAACGGAGGGAGACAGGGAAGGAGATTAGCTCAAGTGTTCCAGGAAACGGACTGCTCCCACTGACAGGAAGAGGGGGTTCTGGAAGTTGCGTAGGGGTGTGTGTTGAGGAATTGAGGGTGGAAAAGTGAAATGGGTGAATCGGTGAAAGAGGGATTATGTATCACCTGTCGGAGGCGTTCTCTGGGATCATTACTATTCATTAAAATAACCTTCAGTGGAAAGTGACGCCTGGGTTGTAAACAATCAGTGTACAGTGGCGTCAGCAGGGAGGGGGTGGGAGGTGGGAGGGGAGGCTCGGACGTCCAAAAACAACCCCCCCCCCGCCCCACGCAAGCCCCACCTTGTCTTTGCAAAGTAATTTGTGGAGCAGAAGATTATTGTTCTCCATCATGGTGACCCTGACCGGGCTGACGGCGTGCATACCCAGATGAAGATGAATGCAGTTATTCCTTGGCGGAGGTCCCGCCTCTTTCAGGGCACATTGGCCCTAATGACATGATTGATGGGCTGTCCCGAATCCAGAGAGGGCCTCATTAATCACCCCGCTGACTGAATCCAATCATCTGCTTCACCTGCACAGTGATGGACAGGAAAGGATACAGCACAGGTGCTGACACGGACGCCCGGCCCCCAGTCCCGGGCCTCGCCCGCCTCCCTCAATGTCACCGCCGCCAGGGGCCTGTCTGACAGGCGACACTGTTCCTGCCACCTTGTAATTACTAAAGAAGAGCAGGGGGAGACGGAGGGCTGGGTGGGGGGGTGGGGGTGTGACACGGGGCGGAGGGGCCGTTGACAGGAAGTCCATGCGGGTGGACGGCGAGTGTCGTGGGTGCGTTCGAGCGACGGTGAATGTTGTGGACGACCCTGCCAGGGTCGGGAGACTGTGTGTGTGTGTGTGTATGTGTTTGGGCACCTCGACCCTACCCTCATTCAGATTTGCCCGGCATGTCTCACCCATACAATCATGTACGCTCGCAGACACACACACGGACAGTTAACTCATTTCTACTGTATGGCCGCTTGATCCACTTGAGTGTTGGATGGTTTGATAAAGAATGTGATAGCATTAACTGGCCGGTGTTATCTGTGGACAGCATGCCGTTTCCATAGACGCCTCCAAGTGCCCTGTGAACTGGAAGCCAGGAAGCAATGGATTGTTTCAGGACGCTAAAGGAATCCGTGTCCTTTTGTCTGGCTCCTTCTTTCCCTCTTTGTATCTCACCTCAATCTCTCTCACCCCGCTCTCCCTCCCTCAGTGCATTCGAGCAGGGGGAGAGTGGAGCTGCACAGGAGAGGGGTGGCCGCGTGGCCGAGGCGACCGAGCAGAAAATGGCGCTGATGCTCTTGGAGGTTTGCCACAAACCAGGTGGCGCCGAGTACCTGAGGCAAATCCATCACGTCGTCCTAGTCAATGAGGTGGGAAAACACTCCTTCTCCTCTGCAATTAGCTGTCTGGGGCCGGGGTCTGGGGCCTGTTGTCTGGGGCCAGGGCCTTAGGTCTTGGGCCGGGGTCTGGGGCCAAGGACTGGGGTCTGGGGCCGAGGCCTGGGGTCTGGGGCCGAGGTCTGGGGTCTGGGGCCGAGGTCTGGGGTCTGGGGCCGATGACTGGGGTCTGGGGCCGAGGACTGGGGTCTGGGGCCGAGGACTGGGGTCTGGGGCCGGGGTCTGGAGCCTGGGGCCAGGGCCTGGAGCCTGGGTATGTGGCCGGGGTCTGGGGCCGAGGTCTGGGGCCAGGGTATGTGGCTGGGGTCTAGGGTCTAGGGCCTGGGGCCGGGGCCTGGGGCCAGGGTATGTGGCTGGGGTCTGGGGTCTGGGGCCTGGGGCCGAGGTCTGTTCTGACGGGAAGTGGGTTGTGGGGTAGGAACACTGGCCTGGACATAGATGGCCCTACCCTGTCCTCCCTGGACGTATAGCAGCTGTGAGCAATAAAGGGGTGGATGGGGTTGGGGGGGGGGGGTTCCACAGACACCTAAAGGCCCTTGTGAACGTCAATTGTTTTTCTTGTACAATAGGCAATGGTCCAGTGTACCTTTTCAAAACATAATTTAACAATACAAACAAAATATACCCACATGTTACTAGAACCTAGAGAAATCTCATCAGCTCCTCCTCCATCACCGTCCACCTCGGTGGTAGGCGAAGGGAGGGGAACTGTATCCAAGCGATGGTGAGGCCACCGTCTCCGGAGTAACTCTGCTAACCAAGGTCAAGGCGAGGATGGACAGGTCCAGTCGGGTGGGCAGGGGTATGCTGGGGTTGATTTGGAGGGGTGGGCTGGGTGTTGACAGGCAGACTGACGGGGGGCAGTGGATCAACACCGGAGTACATCAACCCACCCACACACACACACACACACACTCCTCTACTGCTTCTGCAACCGCAGGTTACAGTGTGGCAACGAGGACGGCCGTCTAGCTCCCCCTCTCTCTCCCCCCATCTCCACATCCATCTATATGCCTGGCCTCCCCCCTTTGTCCTGTACCTCCGTTTCTATTTCTCAACGGGGCTGATTCATTTCTACTTCTGTTTCGCCAATTGATTTGGGAGTACAGAGAGAAAATGAGGGAGGATGGAGAGACACAGGGATGAAGGTTAAAGGGGGGGTGGCGTCGTGATGTCACGGGAGAGTGTGTTACGTAATTTCCGCACATTTAGAATTCTGACATTATTGTGTACTTGATCCTTAAACTCTCACTTAATTCCATCTTTCCTTCCGTTCGTTTTTTTGTGTCTTTTTTTCTCTCTCCATCCATCTCCGTCTCCATCTCCGTCTCTTCAGCCCCTTTTGAGATCCAAGCTGTGTGTCTCTGGTGACCTCACAGATGACTCTCAAATCGTGACCTTTGACCTGGAGTCAGACAGTCTGTTTCGCCCCTCACTCCGGTTCAACCCTCTCCATGAGTTTAAACACATCGGCAGTAACAAGTTTGACCAGGTGGGTTTGTCCCATTTGTCTTTTCTCAACAACGTTGATGATTGAGAGCTGTTTGTTGTTTCTAACCTCACCTCGAAGGTTAAAATGTTCATTTAAATTCAAAATTTTTTCTGAGAGCGCTGTGTGTTGTGTTTCAGTGTGTGAGCTTATTATAGTGTGTGTGTGTGTGTGTCTGTGCTGGAAGGCCTACATTTCTGTGGAGAACTTTGTGTGAACGCCGCGTTGCTTTTCAGTGAGGTGTGATCCACTGTGTGGTACAATGACAGCCTCAGAAGCGTTTCCCATGTAGGTCACGTGGTTTCTCTCTCTCAATCTTTCTCTTTCCTTCTCTCCGTCCCCCTCTCTCCCCCTCTCCCTCTGCGAGGAACACCAAAGACACGTTAAAAGGTGAAAGAAAATAGAAAGTTTGAACATTTAGAATAAGATGTCTTTCAAAGTACAGCTCTTCAAGGCTTCAAGTCGAGGCCCCTTTACCCCAAACTTCCTCCCCTGAGTTTTCCACAACTGTCAGGTTAATTGTCAGATATTTCAGGCGCTACAGGTATTTTGTTTCGATGTTAGATAACTCCTCTGTCGTGAGAGATGGTGGTTATACAAAACAATCAGCAATGTCACATTTCATTAGCCGTTTTTTTTCTTCTTCCCTCTCTCCTCTTTGGGACACATTAATGCTGTTATGATTCCTTCTTAAACACCCGTGTTTCTCCGATTGTTCTCGGGAACCGGCCCACTGTAATCCTCTGGCTCACTGTCTCCAGTCCTTATCACAGGAGGCTGCATAGCTTTGCATAGAAACACCCTATTAAGAGAATGATTAAAATGCCTTCTCTGCTTTTGGTGCCTGTGTTGTTTGTCAAATTAAATGGAGGGAGGAGAGAAAAAAGCCTGATCCATCAATCACATCTGAGTGAGGAGAGAGTGTGTGTGTGTGTTTGTGTGTGTGCTTGTGTGTTTGTGTGTGGGAGGGTGCGTTTGTGTGTGTGTGTGTGTGTGTAGGGGGGGTAGGGGGGTGCGTGTGTGTGTGTGTGTGTGTGGCGTGGGGGCATTGTGTGTGTATTGGGGGGTGGGGTTCTGCCGTAGACTCCTTCCGATCCGTTTGTCAATAACATTCAGCCTGGAGTTAAGAGTGACATTTTAGCAATCAAACCAATCACATTTGTATTTCCAACACTGCACTGTTCTTCCCCGAACATGAAGGAGGGGGAGTGAGGAAGGGAGGGAGGGAGGAAAGGGGAGGAGAGACTCTGGGCGGTGTGCCATGGCAAAACAGTCAGAAGAGTAACGACTCCCCTCCCAAAATTGATTTATCTTTTTATAAATGATGGCTACATCCCACCAAATGGATTTATAAATTAATTGCTGTCTTATTGGAATAAAAACCTTCTTGTGCGGACATGATTGATATAGCATGTCTGCGTCCTCGTTCAGGACCCCCTCCTCCTTAGTTAGTCCACCACAGCTGGAGCTGTAATTTACTGATCATATTAACTGTGATTAATAACTAACAATAGCATCGCCTCATACATCAACAGTCAGCAGTGGGAGGCTGGACTTGGGACTGGGCCACTCTGATGCCAGCGTACCAGGGGTTGAGTCAGCTGACCGTCACAACGCTCCTGGCCAACAGGTACCCTCCGCCACGTTCCACTGCCTGTCACATGACCTCTCAGTCCTGACCTGTATGGATGTCTGGCTAGTGTCTTCTAGGTGGCCTGACTTTAGGGGCCAGTGGAGAACCAAAAGGTTAAAGGTTGAGGGGGGTGGGGGTTTTTGGGTCATGGCTGATATGTACTTATAGCTAACTGTGCTGTAGGGAAGAAGAATGTCAGTCGGTGTGGGGTGTGTGTGTGGTGGGGGTTGATAAAGAGACACTCAGTGGTACGTAAGTGTAGAATACAGAGGCAGCAGAAAAGCAGACTTCAGAATATCATCAGGGAGCACCTTATCTGCACGGTGACTTTCACTCATACTTTTCAAAAGACTGAGGCTCTTGTGAATTTCCTTAAAGAATAGAGACACAGGAAGGAGTGAAAAAGTGTGCTTTTCTAAGAAATGAACTAGACAAAAGTCTTTGCTTAAGTATGTGCGTGCGTGCCTGTGTGTGTGTGCGTGTGTTTGTGTGTGTGTGTTAAAGGTGATAAAGGTTTATCCCAGCAGTACAGAAGCCCTTGGCCTTGAAAGGGTTATTATCAGCTGGGGAGACACGGCGAGTTTAGATCCTCTTGTCACCTGATTGAAGCACTGCTCAACTTCTTCCTCCTCTCCCCTTCTCCTATTCCTCTCCCCTCCTATTCCTCTCCCCTCCTATTCCTCTCTCCTTCCTTACTCCGCACAGGGGCATAAATATTTATGCAGGCAGGTGACACATATTAGGCGGCAATACTTCAGCCCGCTCTCAGCCCTCAATTCACAGCTAGCTGTCACCCTGAGAGCTATCAGGCAGCCGAAAGGCTAGTGCACCTTGTCTCAGCGGCTACATGAAATACATTTTAAATCACCCTCATTGTTACATGCACCTTCTAACAAAGGGTGAGCGCTGCATTTCTGCCAAGGACACGGTTCTAATAAGGGTGAGTGTCCCTGGGCTCGGCCCATTCCCCCCCCCCCCCCCCCCCCCCCCCCCCCCCCCTCTACTTTTGTTGCACATGTGTTAAAAAACGATACTGTCTGGGGCCATCTGAGCCAAATGACCACAAGGATTATTCATTCATGGGAAAGACTGAACTGTATGAGAGACTGTAGAGAGGTAGAGAAGGATGAGGGGAGGTAGATGGAGAGAGCGGGGTAGATAACGAGAGAGAAGGGGGTTGATGGACAGAGGGGTATAGAGTGAGGGGGTAGATAGAAAGAAAAGTGGGTTGATGGGCAGAGGGGCATAGAGTGAGAGCATTGGATAATGACTGAGAGGGAGGATGTAATATTATATAATTCATAATTCACCCTAATCTTGCAGTAAAAGCGTCCAAGATTGACTCATTAGTCTGCTAAGAGAGGAGCAG
>JACXGK010005137.1:0-20218 GCA_016801125.1 Novumbra hubbsi | reverse complement strand
TGGCTTGGTGGAAGCACACATGGTCCCCTCTTTCCCCAGGAACCCCATTCTGTAACATGTGACATAACAGAGCACATGACAATGGACACAAAACTAATATAGCATGTGGGTAAAGGCAAGGGTGTGGATCAAAGTGGTGTGATTGGTATTCACAGTATTTACATACAGCATGAATGAGGTGTGGAAGTGGGGATGTTTAAATTGTGCAAAAACAACAGAGGTTGAGCATCAATGACAATGGCGATGATGTCGTACAGGAACACACACATGTACAGGAACACACGCACACAGAAACACACACATGTTCAGGAACACACACACGTACATGTAAAGGAACACATGTACAAGAACACATGTACAGGAACACACATACAGGAACACACATACATCACCATAATGTACAAGAACACACATACAGGAACACACGTACAACAACTAACATACAGGAACACACGTACAAGAACTAATGTACAAGAACACACGTACAGGAACACATGTACAAGAACTAACGTACAAGAACACACGTACATCAACAGACGTACAGGAACACACGTACAGGAACACACGTACAGGAACACACATACATCAACACACGTACAGGAACACACGTACAGGAACACACGTACAGGAACACACATACAAGAACACACGTACAGGAACTAACGTACAGGAACACACGTACAGGAACAGGCATACAGGAACTAACGTACAGGAACACACGTACACGCCACTACCTTGACACTGCCCTCGCAAGGAGCGGAGTGGGTTTACCCAGGTGTGTGTGTCCTTCTTAGTCAGCTGTCACGTCGGTGCTCTGCAGCCGGCATGTCGTCCATCATGTCATCCATCATGCCATCCATCAGGTCCAGATTGAGCTTTTGAACAGAACCAGCCTGATTAATCCTCTGTTGCGCTACAGGGTCGCTACATGACAACCATAACCCACCCCCCTCCCCAAATTATGTTATGTTGCATTTTCCACCGGTCATTTTCATAATTTGACAGATGCTTGGATTCCGAGCAAATTGTAAAAGTGTAACGGCCCGTCTTCTGGTATCATCTACTTGCTCTTGAGACTGTAGTGGGAGAAACAGGAAACTTTCTTGCAACGGCACGTATGGGTGTGCCATCCTAAAGCAGCTACCACCTGATGGTCCCTTTAGTGACAGTGACATTAGCAAAAAAGCTAAACTAGAGAAAAATCCGTCAAGAAGGGTAAGGAGAGTGCAATGATCTGTGGCCACCACCTGCAAAACCATGACCTCTTTGGGGTTGTCTTTCTGTTGTCTCTCCAGTGCACTTGTCACTTATATTTGCACCAAAACAGGTGGCATTAATTCACTATCGCTTACTCTTAACATCTGGGCAGATTGATATCACTGACGTTTAATTGACTTGGTGTTATACTGTATATAACACCTGTGTATATATATTGCAAGGGTATATTAATATATATGTATCTCTTTCGAGTTAACAAACTTTTATTAAGATTTTTCATGGACTAAATAGCTCCATGGTTTCAATGGGATATTGTTCACTTAGTGATGGCAACACATTCAGACCGCAATCCGCAGGGGTTTCAAAGAGCCGCAGCTGCCATGGCGACAGTACATGTCAGCCTTGACTATATCCTGTACAAGGGTTTGTGTAAAAAAAAAAAAAAAGAAAGCATGGATGAATAAATCAATGGGTCATATTTATTCTGAGGCATATTTCCATGTACAGAAATCACACTGTCGCTTTATTGAAATAGGTCATCGCCTTAACGACTTAACGAGGAAGCGAGCTAGGTGCCTGCTAGAAGAATGCCTTCCGTTTGATACCCGGCTTGCTCATCACCATCAAGGTTAGGGGCCTTTGTTTGCGAGACACTCCATGGAATCAAAGGACTGAATGAAGGGACTGCTATCAGATACCCCTCCTGAGTTGGACAGTTTGTTTCAGCGTCTAACTCTTTGTTTCGTTGACCTATCTGTGTGCACTCCTACTTAAAGCCTCTACACGCGGTTCAAAAGAAGCCAGAGCCCTTTGTCTGGGGGATTCAATTAGAACTCACGCCCGACAGGGTGATACGGGCGTCCAGCAGATCTCGTCTACATGTGGATAGATGTCGTGTTTGCTGCGGGTCCTTTGTGTGTGTGCGCTCACGCTCTTTCACCGTGTGTTTGCGCGAGTTTACCCCGTGTCCGCATCTCAACGCGAGCACCCATGTCGTTCGCCACTGTAAGTTGTTTATGTGCTGCAGATGTCTCGTGGCCTCTCTACAGCTTCCCACCTGGCTGGGTCAACGTGCTCTTCGCTGGGTCTTCACCGCGGCTTCCTGCCCTGTGTGGATGACGGATGGAGCCCTTGGTGGCCCTGGGCTGGCCTACCGGTCCATCACGGCCTGCCACGGAAGACGTCCTCACGACACAAGGACGTCCGTGGCTGGCGGTCACTTTTTGCTGAAGCCTAGTTTAGAGTCCTTTCATGTTGACTCGTTTTATGTGTTTTACAATTTCCTTTTTTGAGTAAACTATTGATTTGAACCAGTAATTTTTTTTTGCTAATGGAACTACAGAGGAGGTAATTAGTATGTTTGGTAACGTTACCTGAGTTAAAACGAGGGACTTTATTCAACGTGGTTATTCTTACTATTGCCTCTGCTTCCAGGACAGTATGGAGGCAGTGCTTTATGGGAAATTGCCAAGCACATGGGCTGCTATGCAAATTGTTGCAATTGACAAAGTGATTTTAGGAAGTAGGTAAATACCATCTGTTCCAGAGCAGCATATGGCGGGCTTTTTTCACAGGGAACAAAATGAAAATAAATATGTCAGAATGTTCCCCTTTTCCCACAGAGGCTGATCAGCCACCGGGAAATGCAACTAGCTCCTATGTCGTTGTCTCGGCCGGAAGCGGATGTTAGTTTGCCTCTGAAGAGGTTTTGTATTTCCCGGCTCCATGTGACTCGTCGAACTCCGCCATCACAGACAAACAGAGCTGTCAAGGTCAGGGAGACGGACGTTTCTGCAGCGTGAAAGAAACAGCCACGTTTCTCAAACAGCCGGCTGTCCTCCATCTTGTGAGCGAAGAAATTCAAAAGACTGTCACTTTTGAAAGTGGGAAGCGTGTGATGTGTCATTGAGGAAGGACTCCTTTTTTCCTCCAGCGATCCCCATGGTGTTGTCCCTGTAAGTGACTGACAGGTTGGGATGGAAAACTGTTCTTGTTGCTGCAACACATCTTTTGTCTAGTTGGTTTTACACCATTTCTTTTTTTTTCTTGGTGGGGGGGTACTTTTCTGGTCGGACAGCATTCCGACGTTCCGAGATTTTCATTAGCTGAATGTAGGTGTGGTTTGGCGTGCGCGTGTGTGTGTGCATGTGTGTGTGCATGTGTGTGTGTGTGCATGTGTGTGTGTATAGCGGGGGGGGGGGGCGTGTGCATGTGCGTGAAGGTGGTACTCTGTGCGTGTGTGTGCTATCTGGTGGTTTGCTCCGAAGGCGAATAAATCAGCGATGCCTGGGATAAGGCCGTGGCCCCTTCTCACACAGCAGAGACAGACTGAGAGGCTCATTAATCAAGCGCAGAGTCACAGATGTGATGGCTTCCACACAAACCGGCAGCAGACTGTGAAAGTCACATCCAACAGTGTCAACTGTCAGGCAGGCGGAGGCCCTCTTCTCCCCCCCCCCGGGTCTCTCACCCCTTTCCCTCTTCTCCCCTCCCCGGGTCTCTCACCCCTTTTTCTCTTCTCCCCTCCCCGGATCTCTCACCCCTTTCTCTCTTCTCCCCTCCCCGGATCTCTCACCCCTTTCTCTCTTCTCCCCTCCCCGGGTCTCTCACCCCTTTCTCTCTTCTCCCCCCCGGGTCTCTCACCACTTTCTCTCTTCTCCCCTCCCCGGGTCTCTCACCCCTTTCTCTCTACTCCTCACATTTTCCATTTTTTCTTTTCCCTGTTCCCAATTCCGTTGTGATGGTCTGGCGAAAGTCCATCAGAAATATTTGCCTTGTTACTTTTTACATTTTCTTTAGGGGTCAATGTCAATCCATGGGTTTTGACAATGATAATGGGTGCTCTTGTGTTGGAATCACTGCAGTAGAAAGTGGTTACAGGGAGGTGACAGTGGCCAATATGTGGACCAAATGTAAGTCCTAACCATATCCCCGTAATTCTAACTGAAAAATCTGTCCCCGAGCTTCAGAGGGGAACAGAGTTGCCGTATTACCTACTTTACCAAGTAAGTTCTCTGAGAATACATTCTCATTTTGCTGAAACAACCTGGGAGCAATTAGGGTTAACTGCCTCCCCCGGGGACGGAATGCCACACCTTTGGTTGACTGTTCAGATGTTCGATCCAGTGGAAAATCTTTTTTTCGAAGATGCTGTTTCCATGCCTCTTCAGACAGAAATACGTCTTTTTTCGACCACTAGTCTACCTGGACTGTGGGAGGGGCCACCTTTGTGAATCGCTGTCCGACGCAGCCCCTCCCACCATCAGATATTTCCACAGACTCGCCTCGTCACTACGCACGCTGCCTGAAATCCGTTTAATCTGCTCTGATGTCCTCCCAGACGGGAGGAGTGAGTTACAAAGCCACCCGTGCCTGATTAAAAAGCTGGGGTCCCTGGATGCTGCGGATCTAATGACATGCCGGGTGGCGAGTGGCGGCTGGTGCGCGCGGAGGGAGGGAGGGCGTGCGTGCCGCGATGTCGCGTTGGGGAGGCGTGCACCTGTGGCGGTCTCATTACCCCCTCCACCCTCTGCCTGCCAAGCGCCAAGCACTCCTCCATTTGCATGGCGGCCGCCAGAAATGGATAATTATTAGAGGGATTTGTGCCTGTCACCATTAATCTGTGACTTAGTGACAGGCTGTGACAAGGAGATGGAGGCTCACTCATTCGCTCTCGGTTGCCGGGCTAGCGGAGGATGCTCAAACGCGGGGGCAGAATTGTAGTCCTTCCCATCTTGTTTCGTGGCGTGGCGGAGTTTTTTTTTTGCTAAGATTACTCTGCAGGACTACAAAGTCCCGTCTACAGAGGACTTGGCGTAGTTTCAGATAAATATCTTGTTTTCCTGTTCAGAAAACGAGGCTTTTTTAGCCTATTCAAGCTAGCCAAGTTCAATTTAGATTAAGAACACTTTTCACTTTGCGCCGGTAATAAATGTTTACGTTTTTTTTTACCTTTAAGGTAACACGCAACTTAACCACCTCAGATACCCCCAACAAACAAAGTGTGACTACATTACCTTCATACACGTGTAGTGTAGTCATGTGACTGGTGACTTGCTTAGGTACAGGAGTGTAATGGCAGTTTCAGTCCCAACACGCGATGCTTCTCAACTTGCTCGTTACTAACTTTGTAACAGTAGCCAGCTTGTGAACTTTATATGTCATTGACTGGTTAGCAAAGCTATGTCAATATTTTCTTTGTTTATTTTTAGGTTTGACTGGTAGTGTCGGCTTACCCAGCAAGGTAATGTTGGACAAATCATGGCATTCTAGTTTTCATGATTCTCCGATTTCAGAAGCATTGCCGGATGGGGCACACAAACCTAGATGTAGAATTGTACAATGTGTACTTCTCAAATGACTGTGGTTGTAGATAACTGGAGGTTGTAGTTTTCCTGTTCAGGTCTGCGGTTGTAGTTTCATATGTGTAATAGTGCTAAACAGACTACCAAACAAGCCAGCTGTCACCCTCCATCCTTTCAGCCCCCCCCTTTTCCCCTCTCTGATTGGCAGACCTCCTGTTTCCCTGTAATTCCTCTTGATTTAGACAATAAATTACACTTCCAAACCTGCTAAAGCATGTACAGATATTAAGGGCAGCGAGCGCCACAATTAAGCTCCCTCCAGGTAATTACAGGGCTAATTTAACAGCAAACAACTGCCACATTTTCATGTACGACATGTTGCCTGTGTTTACCTGTTCCTCCATCACACTTCAGAATTGGAAATTCTATTATTTCTTTCGGGCGTCTGAAACTGTTGCGTTCCTTTGGGATGGTGACTTGCTGGGTGGGCCCAGTCTGCTACGGTCATTGTGTCATCACAACCGTTAAGTGGTTAGTTCATACTTTCAACACTACGTGTGGTAGTATTAATGTGGCTTATTCAAACAACATTTACTTTACACTCCAGTGGAATGTCTGTAGACACATTTTTACATGTTTTTAGGTCATTTCAAATGCTGCTTTAATCTACAGTTACATACGGTTGCGAGTGCATATGTTTTCATAGTTCCATTAGGCCAATCTGCCACACTCCAGTGAGCTACAGGGGACCCCGCTTCAACGGACAGTTTGCTTGTCACAGGAGCAGCGTTCTCCTTAAGGCAGGTCTGACTGATGTCTCAGTGGTGATCTGATCTTGTCCTGAAGGTTGGAGTAACCAGTACAAGTGAGTGCGAGGCCCCAGAGGGCTCCCGGATGAGCGGGACAGACCTCCACCCCAGCCCCTGGGCAGATGGTCAGCTAGCCTTCTCCAAGCCAGGACACATGGAGTGGTCATTGAGATTCAGAGACAGTTATCTGTAATATACTGTACCAAGGGATGAGGAAGTGTGTGTGTGTGTGTGTCAGCTGCTTTACGTGTGTGCGTGTGGGCCTGCCTGTGTGTGCAGACAGGGTTTTAGTGGTAGATGTGTGAAGGTTGTTGGAACACGGTTGAGGAGAGCCTGTCATCACATCTAGCCTTTCCAATGCCCCATGGGAGAGAAGTTCACCAAGCCAAAGTAATTATCCACTCATCTCCCGCGGCAGGCAGGGTCGTTAGACATGTTTAGGTGCGTGTGTGAGTGGATGCAGGCACCCTGTGTGTTGCGTTGTCATTTCTATTCATAAGTGTGATGAGAGGAAAGAAAACATGAGAGTTACTTGAATTCTATATATTCCTTTACACCCAATCAGAATTCAACTTGGTGAACTGGTTTTGTTGGTACTGTTATGCTATGTTATGCTATGGACGGACCTGGTGATTTGTTAGAGTGCCCAAATCGTGGTGTCCCCTTAATGCAGCTTGGACGTCTACAAGGCAAATGCAGTGACCTGTGAATTCCTGCTCACTGACCCTGTGACTCTGTAGAGAACAAGTAATGGCCGACATTTGGCACAGAATGGCCGACATTTGGTGGTTGGGCATTTTCACTGCCAATTGTCGGCATTTGTGAAGAGGCCCCTGGGCTTCTGTTACTGTAAGACATGACTGGCCAATTGTCAGACCATGCGTGTGTTCAACTGTTCTGTGTGCTCCTCTTTTCTCCGACACAAAATCCATGTTCCCTAAACTTAACCCTAAACTCTTTTCTTCACCTCAATAACCTAACCTTCACCTAACTTCATCTAGTTCTAATAACTAACTGAAAGTTTCACCCTAAACCCAACACCTAGGCCAGAATATCATGTCCCCTTATGATCAGTTTGTCATGTTTCATTTCCCTTTATTTGCTTGCATTTTCCCCGAGACGTTAAGTAAAACATGCCTACACACTCACACACGCACACACAAATGATGGTTCCGATCAATTATAACTGCAGGTTACTTCCCTGTTCTGTTTTCAGTCCTTTTTTATCTTCGTCCGAACTCCAGTCCCATTCCTGCCTTTGAATGATGCTTTTGATCCAATAGGACGTTAGTATTCCAAACATTATCAAGTTGTTACAGTGTGAATAAGGTTAGTTACTGTTCTTTTGTGCAGTAGCTCAGGTTCAAATGAAATCGTTTCACTCTTACTTTACACCACATACGTGTAGAAGATGCTTTAGTTCTCAGTGCTCTGTGGCTCTATGCAGCATTAGAATGATCTCCTTTGTTAGTTGCTGGGGATTGTCTGTGATGTGACAGGTTGCTATGTTAGTCCAAGTTGTTTTTGACAGAACGCAAAGAAAAGATAGGAGATGAAGGGGGGGAAAGGAACATAAAAGCAACAGATTGATTTTTGTCTTCAGAGGTGGATTGCAGTAGCTGGAAACAATTCCTTTCTTTTTCTTTCTTACCTTAAAATGTCTTTGTTTTCTCAATCTCTGCTTTGTCGTGACTGTTGGGCGCATTGTGTTTAATTTAATTTGGCCCTTGGAGAAATTTAGTGATCATGATAGCTTCTTTGAATTCATGGCCAGACTGTCTGGAGGCCTCTTTTTCAGATTCAGTTTTATGCCATTATGGAAACCACCCGTTCCTTTTGCTTTTGACTGAATACAATTTGGGATTGGCTGACATGTTTCATTGCTACACGGCAGGCCTCCTATGACAAGTCCAGTGATACGAAAGGACACTTTGAATTAGCGCTATATCTTCCTCTCTAGTCTCCCCCTCTCTCTACCACTCCACCGCTTAACTTCTCAATCTTTTCTCTCATTCATCTGTCACAGGGTCTTTTTCGGGGTTTGTTTCGGGGGCGAGTTTGCGTACGTGTGTGTTTTACTGGTGTGTATACAAGCACACAAAGCACACAAGGTTGGACGGCCACATCGGTCCGGGGCTGACCCACAGCTGTACCAGACAATCACTCACCCACATCCTGCTGTCTCCAATAGTCTGCCTCACCCTCACCCTCCCTCCCTCCTGTCTACTCCTCAAGCTCTCCAGACCAGTATGTGGTGGGCCCTCCTCCACACCCCGCTGCTGTCAAGGTTGTCCTCACCCTCACCCGTCTCCTTTCGTCTCCTTCACCCAAAGACGGGTTGGTGAGGATGGCAGGGCTGGACTGCTTCTTTCCCTCAAGCTCTCCCGTCTCCTTGCGTCTCCTTCTTTCCCTCACGCTCTCCAGTCTCCTTGCGTCTCCTTCTTTCCCTCACGCTCTCCCGTCTCCTTGCGTCTCCTTTCCCTCACGCTCTCCCGTCTCCTTGCGTCTCCTTTTTTCCCTCACGCTCTCCCGTCTCCTTGCGTCTCCTTCTTTCCCTCACGCTCTCCCGTCTCCTTGCGTCTCCTTTCCCTCACGCTCTCCCGTCTCCTTGCGTCTCCTTCTTTCCCTCACCCTCTCCAGTCTCCTTGCGTCTCTTCTTTCCCTCACGCTCTCCCATCTCCTTGCGTCTCCTTCTTTCCCTCATGCTCTCCCGTCTCCTTGTGTCTCTTCTTTCCCTCACACTCTCCCGTCTCCTTGCGTCTCCTTCTTTCCTTCACGCTCTCCCGTCTCCTTGCGTCTCCTTCTTTCCCTCACGCTCTCCCGTCTCCTTGCGTCTCCTTTCCCTCACACTCTCCCGTCTCCTTGCGTCTCCTTCTTTCCCTCACGCTCTCCGTCTCCTTGTGTCTCTTCTTTCCCTCACGCTCTCCCGTCTCCTTGCGTCTCCTTCTTTCCCTCACGCTCTCCCGTCTCTGCGTCCTCCAAGACCTTCCCACCTGCTGGCGTTCTGTCGGTGGCAATGTGCACCTGGCCTTGTTTAGCAGGTTAGCTGGTTCTATAGTGTGTGTGTGTGTGTGTGTGTGTGTGTGTGTGAGAGCTTGTCTAGTAAGTCAGCTTGTGTGTGTGTGCGCCAACATAGTAGGAATCTAAGCATGCATCCTCCACTGACCTGAGAGGAGCCCTGTCCTTCAGGACCTTCAGAGAACAGAGCCACAAATAACATGACCCACCTCGGTATCAGCGTGTGGGAGCTTCTAGAACAGATATTGGCATACTTACAGTAGGCAGCCGTGTTTATTTTAATTTACCTGGCAACAGCTGTTTTTCCCACAATCCGACACTCAAAGGAGGATTGGTTTGGTTTTGCGTGTCGATTGACACGTTGACGTGTCAATCGACACAGTCGACGACATCATCAATCATCTCATAACCTCAATCTAGGTTCTGAGAGCATGGTTGGTCGTGGAGATGTGTCGTCACTAGCGACTAGTGTAAGGACCATTTGGGCAGACACTCAGGTTTTAGTGGCGGCGCCAGGCTTGTGTTTACAGTAGGTTTGAAGCTAGTTGGTGCCACGCATTCCTACAGTATGCTGTTTGTTGTGGTGGATGTGTCAGGACGAGTTCTCAACTGATGTCTGTCAGTCTGCGGCTCAGCGCTGAGGTATTGTTGTCTCAATGTTAGTCAGCACAGCGTCTCCGGCATGACACTGCTGATAATAATACTTCTGGCTCTTTCTATTTCTCTTACTCTCTCCGACAAGCCCCGTCTCCCTCTAAATCTTTCTGACCTAGCGCTGCCTGCCGCTCTCCCACTCGCTCTCCCACTCTCTCAATTTCTCCCCCCTGTCTCTCTTTCTCCCTCTCTCCCCATCTCTCTCTTTCTCCCACTCGCTCTCCTTCTGTCTCTCTTTCTCGCTCTCTCCCCATGTCTCCCTCTTATCCCATCTGCTTGTCTTGCTCAAACTCTTATTCATTAGTATTTTTCTACTATTCCCATCTACTCCTTTTCCTCTCTCTTCATCCACTCTCTACATCTCTCCTCTTTACTTCTTTGCCTACTACTTCTTTCCTCTCTCTTTCTCCGCCCGCTACGTCTTTCCTCTCCCCTTTTCTGCCCGCTACATCTTTCCTCACTCTTCCTCCACCCGCTACAACTTACCTATCTTTTACTCTGCCCGCTTCATCTTTCCTCCCGCTACATCTTTCCTCTCCTCCCACTACATCTTTCCTCACTCTTCCTCCGCCCGCTACATCTTTCCTCACTCTTCCTCCGCCCACTACATCTTTCCTCTCCCTTCCTTCTCCCGCTACATCTTTTCTCTCCGCCCACTACATCTTTCCTCTCCCTTCCTTCTCCCGCTACATCTTTTCTCTCCGCCCGCTACATCTTTCCTCTCCCTTCCTCCTCCCGCAATTTTTTTTTCATCTCCTCCCGCTACATGTTTGCTCTCTCTTCCTCCTTCCGCTACATCTTTGCTCTCTCTTCCACCTCTTGCTACATTTTTCCTCTCTCTTCCTCCAGCTACATCTTTCCTCTCTTCCTCTGCCCGCTACATCTTTTCTCTCCGCCCACTACACTACTTTCCTCTCTTCCTCTGCCTGCTACATCTTTCCTCTCTCTTTCGTTATTACATTATAATGGAGCACTTTGAGAATACATAGCTTGCGATTTACTGTTAAGAACTGTGTGTATGTGTGTGTATCTGTGTGTGTGAAATGACGGTGTATTTTTGCATCTGTGTGAGTGTGTCCGTGTTTGTGTGCTTGTAACACAGCTTTTGAAAGGGCCTCGGGAGGCGATACATCACTGCAGAGGAGTGAGGAAGAGAGTGGGAGAAGAGAAAGAGGGGGAGGGAAGGAGAAGGGAGGGGGGAGGACGAGAGTGGGAGGGAAGGAGAGGGGGGAGAGAAAGAGAGGAGAGAGATGGAAAGCGAGAGACAGAGGGAGAGTGTAATGCTAGTTTACAGCCAGCTAGCTAAAGGGAGCCTAAGCTGGGCTATTCACCTCTTTATCTTGAAGCATATTTGTGTGATCGAGAACAGTGACAGGGACAATCAAAGGCCTCTTCCATAAATGAAGCTGTCAAAGATGGCCGCCAGCTGAGTCCCAAGGCAAAGTTCTCTTTCTCACTCTCTCTACCAGTTATTCTTAAACACCGTGAAGAGAATCACCACATAAAAATGTAAAAAAAGGCTAATTGAGCCAAGAGTGTGTGTGGCGTTGGGTGTCACGATGTGGGTTTGAAATGTGTCTGTGAATCCGGAGGGCTGGACAACAATGAAAGACTGGGATCCTCACCCTCGCTAATTAGCACTTTCAACACCAATGTATGATCTCACTAATGCCTTCTCCTTATGTAACACACACACACACGATTGTGGACACATACACACATTACACCATGATTGCACAAAATACAAAAAGTTGATGATTCATCGTTGTGTTTCTTGTTGCATTAATATGGTTAGTTTTGCAAATAGACATTCATGAAATGTTGAGATAATTGTAAATGGTATTCTAGCTGCTTTCCAACGATAACTTGTTTAGATAAGTCTTGGCTAAATGACAAAAATGTGAATTCTGTAAATGTTGTGTATTTTGTCTTTCTTTGCTATGTCATAGTTTAGGCAATTATATTTTCACCCCCCCCATGTCTAGGCAATTACCTGAGCATTTCGATAATTACGTGATAAATATCATCAATCATGTTTGCAATGCTGTTAATGTTGAAGCAAGCGTAATGTTGATATTTAAATAAGCATTCCTCAATTATTATTATTAGTTACATATTATTTGAAAATACAATTTATTTATATTTTCCAAAACTGTGCCATGTATTGGTATTACAGAAACAATTCAAACTAACTAATTAGTATCCATGCACCGAGGAGGGGGAGAGGAGCTGGGAGGATGAGGTGAGGGAGGGTGAGGGGGGGAGGGAGGGGGGTTGATAATTAGACTGAATTAAGCCATCTCTTTTAATCCATCCTCTGAAAGTGAGAAAGAAAGGCTTGCGTTTGGGGGGCTCCACATTCACCCCTCTGCTCTGTACAGCTCTGCCAGGCTTGTCTCTCTCTCTCTCTCTATGCCATGTCTTTCTCTCCCCCTCACTCTCTCACACATACAGACTCTCCTTCTCTCAGATGCAGTGTCCCTCTCTTTTTCTTTACCTCTCGTCCTTTCTCCCTCTCTCTCTCTCCTTCTCTCTCTCTCCCTCTGCCAGTCTCTGGTTTCCCCGTCCTTCTTTCTAGTCCCGTCTGACGCTAGCTGAATGTGTGGGAACTGGGAGGCATGGTGCTTTAAAGACCCAGAATGGATCAGCTTGTGTTTGTAAGGCTGTAGAAGTGTCCCATTGTCATGATGTCATTGCAGCTCAGGAGGCCTGACCCCTGGACCCTATGGATGCATGTGCGTCCTTCCTCCCCCATTTCTGCAGGCCGGAGTGCCATTGTCCGCCCACTAGGGGGTATACAAGCCTTTTGCTGTGGAATTCAAGGCACTTGGAGCAGACGACACGCAACTTTATTCTGCTGCACCGTTTCACACTCTCACCCTCTCTTTCTCTTCCATACTCTCCCCCCCTCTCTCTCTACCACACTCTCACCCCCCCCTCTCTCTACCACACTCTCACCCTCGCTCTCTCTACCACACTCTCACCCTCTCTCTCTCTCTTTACCTCACTCTCACCCTCTCTCTCTCTCTCTTTACCTCACTCTCACCCTCACTCTCTCTCTTTCTCTCTAACCCTCACTCTTTCTCGTTCTCTCTCTACCTCACTCTCACCCTCACTCTCTCTCTTTCTCTCTCTACCTCACTCTCACCCTCACTCTCTCTCTTTTTCTCTCGACCTCACTCTCTCTCTTTCTCTCCCTCTATATCCCCCCTGACTCTGACTCACTTTGTTACTCTCAAAGTCTTTCCTTCTTCGTTCTGTCTCCATCCCACACACACACACACAGTTCCGTCTCTCTGGGGCTCTCTATGTACGTCCGTAACCCAGCATGCACCGCCAGATGTCGCAAATACCGCATCAGAGGTTTGTGGTTTCGGTGGATGTTAGTCAAGCCACGTATGTGGGGGAGGAGAGCTGGCTGGAGCTCTCCGTGTGTGTGTGTGTGTGGGGAGGTCAGAACAGGTCACTAGATTGTCCCTCAGATGTTTGATATTTTATGTATAAGAGTGGCTGGAGTGAAGGGATAAGCACGTCTCTGACAGCGGCATCGCTCTGCCACAATTCGCCACCTCAGCATACTGGGAAAAAATGACTGGAATCAACAATGAAAAAGGCTGATTTACCCGGTGGAAAACCTATAGGACTGGGAGAGGAGACGGAATGGGACCGAGAGACATTCCAAATCCACCGTGCAATGCACTATGTGCTCTCACACACACGCTCACACACACTACATGATGCAAGCGCTCAGACGGCAGCACAACGCCCCACTCCACATAGCCTATCAGTACACACACATAAATATATTCTCCTTGAGAAGTGACTAAGAGAAATGCGCCGTGTGTTAAAGCGCTTTGTTTGCAGTTGAAGGGGGGCTAGACGCAGCCAGCCAGCCTGCAAGTGCGTCCTCAGATCCGGCTGTGTTAGAGCAGGAGATTCCCCAGAGTGGAGCTATCCCAACAACACAGTCACTCCTTCAGGGGGAAAAGTTTACTGCCAGCCGCTTTTGTAGTGAGATTCAAGAGAGTTGCGGCAGTCAGCATTAAAGGCCCAGATCTAAGGAGACGCCTCCAACAGAAATACCTCCAGATGAGGAGGCGAAGTGAGGCCGTGGAGGCGTTGAAGGGGACGGTAAACGCTTGCTTTATGTCGTCTTTGAATCCCGACAACGACGACAACAAAACAAACCCAAACTACAGTTGTAATGGCAACGCTCTTTGTTTTTCCGCTGGTTCCTTGTTCGGCGCGGTCTGATTTAATATTCATCGCAGTTGGTTACCAGGGCGATGTGATGACCTCATGGTGGCTGTGATGTTTTGTTGCGTTTGAGAATGGGCGGGGCTTGGGGGGCCAGGACTTGGCCGGCCTCAGCAGATCATGGCACAGGGCTGGCAGTGGCGTGCGTCTCTGCTAGTCCTCTTGTCCGCGCCGCATCCGCGCACAGCACCGCGGTGGCTTGTCCTGCCGCCGTGTTCTCCACCAGGGCTAATTAATTATTCAGCACACGGCCGCAATTAAATTTGAATTCGCCAGTTCAAGTAACCTTTTAGCATTCCGCATGTATTATTTAGGCCAATGCTTTGGCCCTGTTTAGATGTGGAGCTCAACGTGATGTTTCAGCCTGTTATCGCAGTTTCATTTAACCGTGATGCATGTTGGGTTGCGAAGTGTGTGTGTGTGTTGGCTCTATAATGCCTGATAACTGTGATAACTGTACATTTTGTATTTGCATTTCAGTCATTTAGCAGACGCTCTAATCCTGAGCTGCCAACAGAAGCAATTAGTGTTAAGTGCCTCGCTCTGGGACTGTAATATATATGTATATGTATTTATATATATTACTTACATTATATTAATATATATATATATATATATATAGATATGTATGTATTACTGTCCTTGCTCAGGGCATTTATGGGTAAAGGTGTCCAAGCTTTAATCAAATGTTTCCGTACTGCTGACACCTGCTGACGCAGGCTTAGCCATGACACAGAAATGATTGTGGCTATGACCCAGACATTAGCTATTTGCTGCCAGACATTAACTATGACTCTGATATTAGCAATTATCTGATAGATATTAACAATTAGCTTCCTGATGTTCACCGGGGCACAGATATTAGCTACAAGACATTAGCTACATTATCAGTAGTGACTGTTGCTAACACCAACCTGACTTGGTGTTACAGTATTGTCATTTGCTGGCATTCCACGTCTTATGAGCTACCTCATCGACTGAACCGACCGGAGATGGGGAATGACAGAGAGATAGATGAGGGAGAGACTTACAGAAAGACAGACCGAAAGAGACAGGGAAATAGCAGTGACAATGGGAGTAACATCTCCAAACAGCCTTGACCATGTCCCCTTCCTTCATATGCCTCCCATCTCCTCTCTGCCCTCCTACCAGGGACCCAGCCGTCTTTGTCAGGAGTGGTACGATTGTACAAAGCCAGATTAGATGTCACAACAAACAGAAATGTCAAAGGAAAGCCCCCCCAACCCCCTTCTCGTCAAAGGAACCCCCCTACCGTATTGATTAAGCTG
The DNA here is from genome assembly GCA_016801125.1 of Novumbra hubbsi. Classification (NCBI taxonomy): domain Eukaryota; kingdom Metazoa; phylum Chordata; class Actinopteri; order Esociformes; family Umbridae; genus Novumbra; species Novumbra hubbsi. The sequence goes on along the minus strand of JACXGK010005137.1, from coordinate 4,669 downwards.
TGAATAGAGGGTGCTGAGTTCTCTGTGTGTCTCATCTGAGGAGACTTGAGCTTTAACCATCGTCGTTGACGGCCAGCGGCCTTTTGCGTTGGTTTCGTAGTTTCCAAGACAGACAATAATCTCACACGTAGGGTAAACCGGGCATTTTACTATTTCTGAGACCACATATTCCGTGTCTCTTCCGCAGTGTGATGCGTTGGGTCAGGGTCATGGGTTTACTTGTGTCACAAAATGACTTGCAGAGGCAAGACTAAACCTTGAATGGTATGGTGTCCTACTCTTAAAGCTGTGATTAAAAAAGGTTAGATACAGGAGAGTCCAGTTGCGTTTCTTTTTTTAAAGGTGTTCAGAGGGGTGATGAACGCGCTCAAACACAGTTGCACTTGGATGAGTGGTTTTTCATTACATTATGTTATGGAAAGGTAATTCTCTGTTCTATATAAAGACCAGCTCTCCCCATTAGTGATAAAACCATTACGTCCTATGGGAATCTTTGACATTTCATATGAAATGTTTTAATCTATAATGTGTGGTTTTATCTAATGTCTCTACAACGCAATTGGCTCTGCCTATTATTTTATAATAATGTTCTGGCATTATAGATTGGCCGTATTGATCTTGGAAGTAAAACCATTTATTGGAGAGGTAAATGTTATTATTTTAATATTGGGCCCTTGCTAATTTAATAGAGTTTAACATTTTCTATTCTTTAAGCCAGAGGGTCTTTTTCCCGATTACATGCACTTCCCCCACGAGGACAGAAAGACTTATAAACAGCACTGTTTTAGCCTCAGCAACCCCCTTGTCCTTTAAAAGAACACCTTGTATTCAAAGTGTGGGTGGGCTGGGTGTTTTGTGACAACTGCTGATGCAAAAAGGGGCTCTCAATGTGTTTGATTGAACAGATATTGATTCACATGTGAACACATAGTATGCAGCACTGACCCTTGACCTGATCCCCAAAACAAGGCCTGTGTCAGAGCGTTAAGGAAGCGTTAGTGTTACTTCGGTAACATGAGTTGTTTTTTTGCAACCATCGTTTTGGTTGCATTCAATTGAAAATGAACATTAGTCATAAGTCATCTACACCGTGTTTCTGATGATTTTGGAGTGTGAAAAGTCATCTACACCGTGTTTCTGATGATTTTGGAGTGTGAAAAGGACCAGAGACACCAAAGTAGTCTGTGGCTTAGTCTCTGTGTGTTTGACTTCTTGTCTCTATTTAATGAGTCCTCTCTCTTACTTCTCCAAGACACACTTCTCCCGTGGGCTGTATATTAACATTTCATCCATGATCGAAAGGTGAAGAGCATTACACTATCAGAGTGGCAAGCTGCACTAGTCAGGATGCGCTACAACTAAGGGTCAAAAAGTCAAGCCTGTCTATCACAGCCCCTTTCCCAAGACAAAACACACTGGGTAACCCTGCCACTGCAACAACAGGTGACGGTATGCAAACCTGTTGACTTCTTGATGACAGACATGATGTCGCCCTGTATAGTCCACTGTCTTCTCCAGCTAGTTTGGTTTTAGGTCACATCCGATTTGGCAGTGTCTGTCCTCACATCTGTCCTCTATGTGTTTTTTCTTGTGTGGGTGGGGGTTCCTAGTGTGTTTTTTCACTTTTTATTCACTGGTCTGACAGGAAATGACTGGAAATATAATGGAAGTCCCATGCCTCCGCCGACGATCCAGTGCTTTTAGATCGGAGTGAAGAAGTGTACACTTCGGGAGAAGGGAGATGTATTTGGGGCATGGCTGTGGTGTTGTCTGTAGACCTTGGTTAGTATAGCTGTGCTCAGGATCTCACAGACCCGTGCAGGACATTCAATATTACAGATGTTCCAATTACCCTTGAAATGGGAAACGGTCATTTCAGTGACACAACGCTTAAAATTCCGCCGTGTGAGCTTCATTAAATGTTTGATCCATATATTTCGGGGTGGTTGTCAGCATTAATTACTGCATATTAAATGCTGCCCTTTCGGCGCTCTTGAAGAAGGACACTAGATGCTCTTACGAGGTGAATTGGAGAGTGGAAGGAGAGTCGTCTAATGCCAATGACAAGCATGACTTCATGAGACTTTTATGTAGAGTATGTAAAAGGCTAACACTGTACTTATCTTTAAAGCTGACGTTTTAATGGTTTAAAGTTCAGTCAGTTCCTTGTTAGCGTTTCCCTGAGCGGTCCTGGCCCCATCCAGTGGTCCACAAGAAACAGGACAGTAACAAAACACAGATAACGTTTTCTGTTGTTGTTTCCCTGAGACATCAATGCTCACCTGATGAAATGTCATCATACCTACTCTTCTGTAGCCCTCATCCCGTCATGCATGCTCCTCAGTAGCCCTCATCCCGTCATACATTCTTTTCAGTTCCCTCATCCCATCATACATATTCTTTAGTAGCCCTCATCTCGTCATACCTACTCCTCAGTAGCCCTCATTTTGTCATACAAACTCCTCAGTAGCCCTCGTCTTGTCATACATACTCCTCAGTAGCCCTCGTCTTGTCATACATACTCCTCAGTAGCCCTCATCCCATCACACATACTCCTCAGTAGCCCTCATCTCATAATACATACTCCTTAGTAGCCCTCATCTCGTCATGCATACTCCTCCATAGCCCTCATCTCGTCATACATACTCCTCACTAGCCCTCATCCCGTCATATATTCTTCAGTAGCTCTCATCCCATCATACATACTCCTCAGTAGCCCTCATCTCGTTGCGCTGCCCGTCTGTGGGCTTCCCTGCTCCTGCTGCTCCCACTACCTCATCAATATCAACAACCGATGAACCATATGCACAATCTTAAGGCAGAAATTGGCCCCTCCTCCCGCTACGAAATCCATCCCATCCATGTTGACATCTTCATCGTCAGTTAAGTCCTGGACAATTTAACCAGATTTACCTGGACAGTTTAACCAGATTTACCTGGACAGTTTAACCAGATTTACCTGTACAATTTAATCAGATGTACCTGTATTGTTTAACCAGATTTACTGTGACAGTTTAACCAGATTTACCTGGACAGTTTAACCAGATTTACCTGTACAGTTTAACCAGATTTACCTGGACAGTTTAACCAGATTTACCAGGGCATTTTAACCAGATTTACCTTGACAATTTAACCAGATTTACCTGGATAGTTTAACCAAATTTACCTGGATATTTTTAAAAGTACATCTTTCTCTCCTTGTTACTCCTCCATCACCTTGCTTTTCTTTACACTGAGGGGAGTGACTTAGCTAACCCAGCTCACAAACCACTCCACAGACTTAAAGGTGCCCATTATTGAGTGTGTGTGTGTGTGTGTCAGTTTAGGGGTAACCACATCGTCCTCTCTGTCTTTAGCTGAATTGAATGAGTTTGGGGGGACTCTTCCCACTTTTCTTAATAGACATATTTCTTTTTTGAATTGGATCCCTGGTCTCTTGGTTGTTTCCATGGCAACAGCCCCATTTGTCTGCTGCTTAGAAGAGAGAGAAAGACAGAGAAAGCGAGGAGAATCTAGTCCGCCAACACACAGAGAGAGGTGAGAGAACAGCGTGGCAGACAGACAGACAGGCAGACATGCTGAAGGGTCTTTTGGAACAGACCTACAGACATGTAGTAGATTAGATTTTAGAGGCCTTTTGGAACAGACCTACAGACCTGTAGTAGATTAGATTTTAGAAGCCTTTTGGTACAGACCTACAGACATGTAGTAGATTAGATTTTAGAGGCCTTTTGGAACAGACCTACAGACATGTAGTAGATTAGATTTTAGAGGCCTTTTGGAACAGACCTACAGACATGTAGTAGATGAGGTTACAGAGGCCTTTTGGAACAGACCTACATACATGTAGTATATGAGGTTACAGAGGCCTTTTGGAACAGACCTACAGAAGTAGTATATGAGGTTACAGAGGCCTTTCGGAACAGACCTACAGACATGTGGTATAGGTGGTTTCAGAGGCTTTTTGGAACAGACCTACAGACATGTAGTATATGAGATTTCAGGGGCCAGCTGATCATCTCTATGAATACAGAGCCCCTTGCTGAACGGGGTTAAAGAGGGCACCCATTCACTCAGAGAACCTAGCGCCTTCACCAGGAGGAAAGATGTACCCCCCTCCCCCACAGATTTTTTTTTTAATGAAAGGAAAAGTGTGTTTGAGTGTGCGGACCGTGTGTGTGTGTGTGTGTGTGTGAGAGACTTCATGTTAGCACCCTGTCAAAACCGTTAACAAGGGAGCGAAGGCTATTGAGGGCCTCCCCCACCTTAGATATGAAGCTGTCAGACAAAGAATAGCGGCATTCATTGAATGACACTTATTTTCTCCCACTTTACACAAGTGCAGTGAACACAACAGGCCGGGCAGAGCAGCAGCTGAGGGAGACTCGTCTTCACATTCACTGGTGATGACAGACATGCAGCAATTACAGGGATGAGGCAAAGTAGACACCAAGCAAACTGCCATTTCTAGTTATCCCCCTCTTTATGCTTCCTCGGCCTCGGGCTCTAAAGCGTCCGTGTGCATCTGTGCGTGTGTTGTGTGTGTGTGTGTGTGTGTTTGTCTGTGCGTTTTAGCGTTTTTTTTGTGTGCATTTGCGTTACTGTTTGTTTGGGGGGGGTGGATGTGTGTTTGAGTGTTTCGTTGAAATGTAAATTTTTGCATGTTTTG
>JACXGK010005136.1:13992-34642 GCA_016801125.1 Novumbra hubbsi | reverse complement strand
TTCACATCGGACACATTTTATGTAGCCTATTCCTCCCTCAGTCATTGTATCGAAATTGATGAGCGCGCTTCCTGGGTGGGCGTGTCCCGTCCTGCAGCCCCCATCTCCATCCATGGGGCCCTCTGATGGCCTTGGAGGCCGACGAAGAAGACAGTTGAGGGGGTAGGCTGGCGCCAGTAGATCTGACCATGGCTAGCTCGTTTCCATCGTCCTTGTTGTCTGCATCTGTGGGTCCAGCTAAAAAAGGCCATAAACCTATCTTCCTATACATGCTATGTCCTTGCCTCTAATCTCTTGATTTATAGTCCTCCCTCTGGAATGTACTTCTTAATATTTACGACCCCCAGCTGGCTAATTTCAGAGTATACGCCCTACTGGCACCGTTAGCTTCTAATAGCACACACACATCTAATGTCTAATCTTAACTAAAATAATCCACACAACATGAATAACAATATCTCTATACTCCCTATACTTGCCAGTTTTAGACTTCGCTAGCACCAACCCCAGATTTGCGGCTACATCGGTGGCTCTGCCCCCCGGTAAACAGTGTATGATCGCTGGCTGATTCTTTAGTCTAATACTGCGGCTAATGGAATCGCCGATGACTAGCGTTTTAAGTTTTTCCGGGCCACCGGTAGAAAATGCCTGCCGATCATTCCCCTCCGACGACGGCTCGGGCCTTGACTCCGAATCCAGAGGGGAAAACCTGTTGAAAAACTCTCGGTAGGCTCTAGCAGCGACCCAGGTGTAACTGGTCTGCGGCATTTCTTCCCAGTTACCAAGAGAAAGTTATTGCCTGGCTGCAGGGGCTGTGCCGGGGGACTAACAACGCTATCGTTTCTGCCTAGTGGCACAGACGCTGTTGTACCCGTTTCTACGCTAACGTAATCCTTGCCTGACATTTGCGTCTGAAGCCGAGCCTCTAACTTTGCTATCTAAACCTGAAGACGATAGTTCTCCTCCATGTTAAAATTACAGCAGCTACAGTGAGAAGGCATGATTGTACTTAGCTTCGACTGTTCAGGTGTTCGACTGTTCTGGTGCGAGTAGCTCGTTTGGTGTCCGAAAGAGTCGTGAATAAAAAAAAGATGAAAGAGTTCTGGAGGCCTGTGCAGGATTTAAATTACGGTTTTAATGCTTAAAAAAAAAGAAAACAACAGTGCACCAAACTACTGCACAAGAAACAAAAACAAACAGAGCACAATAACAAAGCACAGGTTTCGATGAATAGGTATTTATTACCAAGTGTCCAGAAAAAAGGCACGAAACAAACATTGTGTGCATTATAAAGAAACAATCAGACTCAACAGGTGTCGATCCGGATAACACGATCACACGTAACAATAACGAACACTGAACAGGACGCACACAGCTTATACAGAGACAACAAGCAACATGTGTGTGCAATGAAGGGGTGCGTTCGTGAAGACATGGTACATCACAAACAATCAACACAAAATGTGGGGGCAGGGGAACGGTGGCAGCTAGGGAGCCGATGCCGCCAAACGCCGGACCCTGCCCGAGTGAGGACGGGGGACGTCCCCAGAGGGAGACGTGACACTCAGATTGAATACAATGATCTAGAAAATAATCTGTGGTGTAACGCAGGGACATGAAACAATAACCAACATAGGACAAGGGAAAACAGAGGGCTTTATATGCTAATGCTAGTTGGGAAACTTGGAACCAGGTGTGCGTAATGGAAACACAGGACAAGTCCAATTTGTGATGAATGGCTGATTAGGGTGCATTGGGTTGGTAGCAACTAGTATGCCGGAAACACCGAACAGTACACCGGCGGAGGGGTACATCAGGAGAAGAAAGTGTCCCATTAGCTAAACCTTACCCAAACCGTTTTACAACTAAACTTAAATTGAATTATGAGATTATTTGCCTTATTACCTTATGAGGTACTACACACAATACCATGACTATAAACATTTGTTATACTACAATATTGTTGAATACTTTTTTCTGATTGGCTAGAAGCGAGTTTTAGATTGCACATTCATTCATATATGGGACAGTTGTATGTCTTTGGGACACCTAATCTTGCAGGACACCTAATCATGATGTGAAAGGCCATAAAACCATGACAGTAAGAATGCGATAAATGTGTTTAAATAGATACATTTGTCTTGAAGTCGGAAGTTCACATACACTTAGGTGGAAGTCATTAAAACAAAATGTTCAACCTTTCCACAGATTTTATGTTAACAAACTATAGTTTCGACATGTTGGTTAGGACATCTACTTTGTTCATAACACAAGTAATGTTTCCAAAATAGTTTACAGACAGACTCTTATAATTTACTATATTACAATTCCATTTAATCAGAAGTTTATATACACTAAAGTGACTGAGCTGTTAAACAGCTTGGAGTAATTCTCTCCAATGTGCGATCGCTGTGCAACGAACAGAAAGAATTCTGCTACTGGCAAGAAATGGCAGAGACTTTAACTCGTCTTCAGTTTTGGGGTTTACAGAAACGTGGCTATGTGAACTGATTACGGACTCTGTGCTACAGCTGGCAGGCTTCCAATTTTTCAGAGCGGATTGCGACACAGAACTTTCTGGGAAAACGAAGGGAGGAGGTATATGTTTTAATACAAACTTTGGCTGGTGTTTTGATGTGACCGTGATTCAAAAGCACTGTTCTCCTGATCTGGAATCATTCTATATAAACTGTAGACCTTTCTACTCACCCCGTGAATTTGCTTAATTCATTCTGGTTGGTGTTCCACAGGCCAATGTGCAGGAGGCACAGCTCATGCGCGCCGACCAGATACTGTGTGTGGAGTGGGCCAACCCTGACTCCTTTTTTTGTCCTCAGGGACTTTAACAAGGGAAACCTCAACCACGAACTTCTCAAATACAGACAATTAATTAAATGCCCGACCACAGAGGGAAACACTGTTATGCAATAGTCAATAATGCCTATCATGCTGTCCCTTGCACTGCAATGGGTCACTCTGACCCTGTCATGGTTCACCTGATTCCTGCATATAGACAGAAACTCAAGCTCTGTAAACCAGTTGTAGGGAAATCAAAGCAATAGAGCAGTTAGGCTGTGGAGGACCTTCGGCATGCTTAGAGGGTACTGACTGGGATGATTTCAGGACTGCTTCCAACAGTCTGGATTAATTCACAGAGGCTGTGAGGTCAGACATCAGCTTCTGTGAGGACTGCTGTATTCCATCACGCACCAGGGTGAGTTATAACAATGACAAACCCTGGTTCACAGCAAAACTCAGATGGCAAAGGAAGGAAAAGCAGGAGGCTTTCAAAAGTGGGGATAAGGACAAATTTAAAGAGTCTAAGTACAGTTTTACTAAGGAGGTGAGAAATGCTAAACGCCTGTACTCTGAGAGATTACAACAACAATGCTCACCTAATGACTCTGCTTCTGTCTGGAGGGGCCTTAGACAGATCCTCAACTACAAGCCTAAAGCCCGCCATTCCATCAACGACTCTCGCTGGCCAACGACCTGAACGAGTTCTACTGTCATTTTGAAAGGCAATGGGACATCCTTTGGAGCAATTTCCAAACGCCTGAAGGCAACACATTCATCTGTGCAAACAATTGGATGCAAGTTTAAAAACCATGGGCCATCACAGCTTTCAGGAGGGAGTCGCGTCTGTGTCCTAGAGATGAACATACTGTGATGATAAAAGTGCAAATCAATCTCACAACAGCAAATGATCTTGTGAAGGTGTTGGAGGACACAGATACAAAAGTATCTATATCCACTGTAAAACAAGTCCTATATTGACATAACCTGAAAGGCCGCTCAGCAAGGAAGAAGCCATTGCTCCAATACCGCCATAAAAAGCAAGAATACAGTCTGCAACTGCTCATGGGGACAAAGATTGTATTTTTCGTCATCGGGTCTGATGAAACAAAAATGTATCCATTTGGCCATAATGACTGTCATTGTGATTTGAGGAATAAAAGGGAGGCTTGCAAGCTGAAGAATACCATCCCAAACGTGAAGCACAGAGGTCACCACATCATGTTGCGGGAGTGCTTTGCTGCCGGAGGGACTGTTTACGCTTCACATAATAGATGGCATCATGAGAAATGAAACTTGTATATATATTGAAGTGACATTAAAGTGGTTTATTCTAAAACTAGGTTTGCGGGTTAAAGTCAACTTAATGAATTAAAATACTGTTCAAACTACTTTTAATGTGATCCCATGGTGGTTCATACAGAGAGGACAGCTCCAAGATGAAAGACAACGTTACATCGCATGCAGCCAACTTTATAACTTTGCACTGGTAGACCCCTCCCTTCACCTGTATAAGGCAATCAGAGGCACTGGCGGTAAAACTCAAGAGAGAACCAAGGCTCCTTTGTTGCAATTGTGTCTTCCAAATAAACAATGACCCCAAGCATACTTCCAAAGTTCTGTCAAAATGGCTTAAGAATAGCAAAGTCAAGGAGGGGCCATTATAAAGCCCTGACCTCAATCCTATAGATATTTTGTCGGCAGAACTGAAAAGGCTTGTGTGAGCAAGGAAGCCTACAAACCTGTCTGAGTTACCAATTCTATCAGGAGGAATTGGCCAAAATTCACCCAACTTATTGTGGGAAGCTTTTGACCCAATTTAAACAATTTAACGGCAAAGCTACCAAATACTTATTGAGTGTGCCTGACCCCCTGGGAATGTCTGAACTTAATCATTCTCACTAATGTTATTCTGACATAACTGACCTGACTGTACACAACTTTAAACGTATTTAGCTAAACTGTAGGTAAACTTCAAATGTATACTGCAGTTTTAATCCCAAAATATTGTTTAAATGTATATGTTTTATTTGTAAAATTGTTTAGTTTGTTACAAACACAACTCAGTCAGTGAGTTAATTAAATAATTATTCATGCTACCCAGTTCTACGGACTGGTAGTGTTTCTTTGTTTGGTCAGGCCTTTTCATGTGGGACAATTTGATTGATTTATAGACAATATAATACAATATTATCGCAATCTACCATCAGGCAAGTCAATGCAACTTTTTTAAGTTAATTTCTTAAGTTAATTGTCATTGGAGTTCACATGAGGAAAGCAGTCATAGTATCATTGTAAGCAGTGTTATAAATGCTTTTACATGTTTAGAATAGGGAAGTTGTCAAGTTATAACCTAGGTGCTTAAACATTCCATAGCTGCTGGAAAAGTGTGTGTGTGTGTGCTTGGGTGTATGTATCAATAACAGATAGAGAGAAAAGTATAGTGTAGATAGGCCGAGTGCATAGGACACTGCTACTTAGGACACTGCTACTTCATTATACCAACCAGCTTACGTAGACACACGTTCACTTTTACCACCTTCTGACGCATTTCTGCTGTTAAAATCACTTGATAAGCATTGCTAAGTAATTTGCAACCCAGTCTTAGCCACTGGAAAACTACGGAAAGGGACTGACATGCTTAGGCTGTTTACTTTCATGTCTGTGTGTCTGTTTCAAAGCCATTTAAATTATCTGCCATATTTTCGTCTATCCCTTATTCCTCATCACCCTATAGCAGGGTTCATCAACTATGGCCCTTGAAGCCAGTTCCACCCAATTTGTTTCTTTGCAAACCTTTAATCGGGGACTTATTTAGACCTGAGACACCAGGAGCGTCCAATCAACAATTACCAAAAAACTGAAAACCAGCACGCGCCAGTCTTCATAGGGTGAGAGTTGATGATATCTGCCCTATAGGAAGATATGATCACCCTTTGTGATACATATTTCCAGAAGTCTTTATGTCAAAGGGAGTCCGAAGTATGGTTCATGAGAAAATGTTTAAAGCTTGGATTAGCAGTTGCGTTTATTTTATTCAGATTAATTTTACGTTTAATTCAGGTCAGGTGTCTGTGAGGAAGGTATACATGGTAGTTTTACTATACAAAATAAAATCCAATATGGCGGAGATGATACTTTCTTGAGGCAATTATGTACCTCTTGGGGCATTCTAGGTCAATCATTGATAATTTTGAGAAATATGCATTAAGTCGTTGCCTGTGGCGCCCAATTGTGGGAGTAATATCTGGTTTCTGTAGGGTAGATAAACTTGGTCTATATTTAAAGTGGTCCAATTCATGTATTTTTCACCTAATAATTTTTGAGTTATTCAGAAGTTTCAAGGAAAACATTTAAATAGCTTAGGGTTGTCCAGTGATGCGGGTGCCTTTGATTTTCACTGTGGCAGTGTTGTTATCACCTTTTGTGGGCCAATACTCTCGCTGGGCGCTACCAGGGCCCTAGGTTTCCTGGGGTCTTAGCAGAACCATCAGGATGTTTCTCTAGGTCTTTGGTAGTGTGGCCCAGGGGCTGGGCATCCCCGCCCTTCCTAATTTTCCCTGCCAGGCATGGTTTTCCTGACAAGGTCATCTGTCAGACAAACAGTGTGGGGTCCCCAATTACCTGGTGGATTCAGTCCATATCATCAGGCCCTAGCAATGGTGAGAAGGTAACACCATACTCCCTGGCCCTGTGCCCTTTGTCTACATCCTGAAACAGTGTGACAGGAAGAGGCTGAGGGACTTTGGACATGGGTTTAGGGCTCATGGATGGCTTTACATCAAACCCTACAACCTTTCTTCACATGCACTCCTCACTGCCATGTATTTTGGCAACCCAACCCTCAGTGTCAGCCAAGGCAAAAGTCTGTTGTGACACCTCAATGGTGAAAACAAACTTGCCTTTGAAGCCATGACAGCAGAATATTCCGCCAATCTTCCAAAAGCGGTGATAAGTATCTTAATGAACTTGTGTATCCCCCACCCCAACGAAAAAATAAGAAGCCAATGAATGGCTTTGATGAAGGAAAGTGTACTTACTACAATTGTCAGATTGGGTTTCCCAAACACCTTAAGAGAAATGCAGTTATTGTAAGTCTGCTAAATGACTAAAATATAAAGTAAATGTGTAAAAACAACAGAGCTTTGAAGACTGATGCGCCTATTTGTAATGCATGTGCCTAGTACTGTCTGTACTGTTCCCTACCAAGGTCCCACAGTCCAGTGTCCCTCTTCCTAAGAGCAAAAGGAACTTCAAGTCATAAAGGACAGATTTTGCCACCACCAAAAAGTGTAATATTTAATTACTGGCTCCCAGTTCTCAATTAAGACTAATCACTTTGATAAAATCCAGGAACAGTGTCACGTCTCCGCCTGGTGGCTGGCTCTCCTAGCCCCCCGGCGTTCAACGTCGCCGGCCTTTTAGGCACCATCGTTCGTGTTTGTCCTGTTTTCCATGACCTGTGAATGCATCCCTTCCTAATTCCTTCCAGCTGTTGCCTATTGACTAGGTATATTTCTTATATCTCTGCGTTCGTTTTTGTCTTCCTGTTGCTTGTGTCGCACTGCGTTGCGCTTCTACTGAGAACCTGTCTTTCCTGTGCTTTGGGCACACGTTCCTGTCAACGGAGTAGTATTACTCCTTTATTTTCGTTTTGACAAGGTAAAATAAACCCTTGTGTTTACTTACAAACCTGCGTTTTGGTCCCGTCTTACCCCGAACATTACAAACAGCGTGAAACTTTCAGGAGATGTCCTCTTACAGAGAACGAAATTGGGCACATCGGCAGTTGTTCAACCCAAGTACAGTTGGCTCAAAAGTTTGCATACCCTGAGAAATTGTGACATTTTGGCATTGATTTTGAAAATATGACTTTTAGTTAAGGATGCTGATAATATGAAGCCATGTATTATCACATAGTTGTTTGGCTCCTTTTTAAATATTTAATAAATGATGATAAACATAATGATAACAGAAATCACCCTGATCAAAATTTTACAGTTTTAATTAAAGGTTAATTTCCCACACCTGCGGGTTTTTAAATTTCGATTAGTGTCTGTGTATAAATAGTCAATGAGTTGTGAGCTCTCAAGTGGATGCACTGAGCAGGCTAGATACTGAGCCATAGGGAGTGTTGGATTATGGAACAGAAATGGTTTAAGTTTGACATAATTTATGATTAGAACAAAGGACAATGGACAGGATGTGGTCATTTAAGGGGGTGGTCCATGCCTCTTAAGGGGGTTGTCTATGTGTTGTCATTGTTTTTTATAATCAGGAGCAGGCCATCTGGGATTTGTTGTGGGATGGACCTTGTGTACTGATTGGCTATTACCTTTGACCCCCTCCTATGCATTCCGATATAAAAGGTTGTGTTAAACCTATAGTCTTTGGAGATTACCAGGAGATTGCTTGGAGTTGAATAGGAGAAGAACATATAAGAACTATGGAAGATCAACTTCTTGGACTCATGCTAATAGAGAAACAAATCTCCTCTGACTTGAATGGCTCTTCACTTGGTTTTGAACCAGAATCTAACAGGAGCAGAAAGGTACTGTCAAAAGACCTGCGTAACAAGGTAATGGAACTTTATAAAGATGGAAAAAGATATAAAAAGATATACAACACGTTGATAATGCCGGTCAGTACTGTTTAATCACTTATTAAGTAGTGGAAAATGTGTGGATCTCTTGACACCAAGCCATGGTCAGGTAGACCAAGAAAGATTTCAGCCACAACTGCCAGAAGAATGGTTTGGGATACAAAGAAAAACCCACAGGTAACCTCAGGAGAAATACAGGCTGCTCTGGACAAAGACGGTGTGGTTGTTTCAAGGAACACAATATGACAATACTTGAACATAAATGAGCTACATGGTCGAGTAACCAGAAAGAAGCCTTTACTGCGCCAATGCCACAAAAAAGCCTGGTTACAATATGCCTGACAACACCTTGACACGCCTTGCAGCTTCAGGCACACTGTAATTTGACGAGACCAAAATAGAGCTTTAGGGTCACAACCATAAGTGCTATGTTTGGAGAGGGGACAACAATTTGCATTATTCTGCACAAAAACTGCGCATGGGATGCTCTTGGACTTTCCAGCATGAGGAAGGTTCTGGAGTGGCCATCACAGTCTCCTGACCTTAATATCATCGAGCCACTCTGGGCAGATCTCAAAAGTGCGATTTGTGCAAGACGACCAAAGACTTTGCATATCCTGGAGGCATTTTGTCAAGTGGAATGGGCAGCAATGCCACCTGCAGGAATTTGGGGCCTCATAGACAACTATTACAAAAGACTGCATGCTGTCATTGATGCTAAAGGGGGCAATACACAGTATTAATAACGAAGGGTATGCAGACTATTAAACAGGGATACTTTTATTCTTTTTCTTCGTTGCCATATTTTGTTTTATGACTGTGCCATTCTGTTATGACCTACAATTGAATATGAATCCTATAAGAAATAAAAGAAATTTGTTTTGCCTGCTCACTCACTTTGCTCATGTTTTCTTTAACAATGGTAAATATATTACCAATTCTCCAAAGATATGCAAACTTTTGAGCACAAATGTTTTAAATGTCCACAGAATGTTGACCTGGTGTCTTATCAATGGGATTTAATCTCCCTTAAATTCAACAATTTCCAAAATGAAGGGTCATGTGAAATATGTAATAGTGAAGTCCAGACAGAATGCAAGTCGAACAAGGCCAGTAGTGGCCTATGCACTGTGCGTGTGTGCATATAGCATTTAAAAAAAACAACCGACAGACAAACACAGACACCCATAGGCAGCAAAGCGGTGCGATTCAGGCTTGGAAAGCGATTAAACTATAAGACAATGTCATTATTACCTTTTGCCTACAGTAATAATAAGAAAAATATCAACATGTACTTAAGTATTGACAGCCTTTGTTCAATATAGTTTGTTGAAGCACCTTATGATTAAGTATGATGCTACAAGCTTGACACACGTATTTTTAGGCAGTTTCTCCCATTCTTCTTTGCAGGACCTATCAAGCTCCATCAGGTTGATTGGGAGTGTCAATGTACAGCCATTTTCAGATGTCTCCAGTGTTGTTCAATTCTGAGCTCTGGCTTGGCCACTCAAGAACATTCACAGAGTTGTTCCGAAGCCACTCTTTTGTTTTCTTGGCTGTGTGCTTAGAGTCGTTGTCCTGTTGGAAGATGAACCTTTGCCCCAGTCTGAGTTCCACAGCGCTCTGGAGCAGGTTTCCATCAAGGATGTCTCTGTACACTGCTGCATTTATCTTTCTCTGTATCGTAGTCTCTCAGTTTCTGCTGCTGATGATGCTGCCACCACCGTGCTTCACTGTAGGGATGGTATTAGCCAAATGAGGAGCGGTGCCTGGTTTCCTCCAGACATGACGCTTGGCATTCAGGCCAAAACATTCAATCTTTTGTTCAATCTTTATTTTGGTTCTCATGGTCTATGAGTCCTTCAGTTGCCTTTTGGCAAGTTGTCATCTGCCTTTTACTGAGGAGTGGCTTTTACTGGCCACTATACAATACAGGCCTTATTGGTGGAGTCCTGCACAAATGGTTGTCCTTCTGCAAGGTTCTCCTCTTTTCACAGAACAACGCTGGAGCTCTGTCTGTATTTTGCCAACTATTGTTTATAGTTAATGAACATCTATATACATCTTCTGTTTCTAAAGACGATATTTTGGAATCATTTCAAAATAGATTAGTTGAAACCAAACACCTGAACATAACTAATCTATTTACAAACGGGAGCTTGCTTCAGATGAGTGAGTTATGTTGAAAGCATGCTGCCAAATGTACATGCTTCTATCAAATTTCTACACAATTTGTGGAGGTGGCTTGAACGTAATAGGTACATTTTGTGCCACTGCTCCCTCTAGCGTCACCTTTCGGCTTTGCTGGGGTTCGTGTTTTTTGGGGAAGGCATGTTAGGTTTCTTAGCCTTGTTAAAATGGATGTATTTGCTGTGTTACGTTCCCCTGCCTTTTTCTGCTGCATGTATGTTTGTGTTCCATCAGGTGGTGTTCAGAGCAACCAATCCTATGCAGTAGTCCCAGCTCATCAGCGACCCCTCCCTCCCGTTATTGCTCCCACTTGTCTCCACTTCTCATTACCCATTCGGTTTTCCTTGTCTTTTAGACAGGAGTAGGCCACAATAGTTGGCAGCATAGCACCGAAATCCAAAATGGCAGCACATTTATCCTTGTCTGTGGAAACTAGTTGTCAAATCTTCCTCTGGGGACATGCCCTGTCCTTGTTGGGCAAGGTCCAGCGCTCAACGGCATCAGCTTTCTAGCTGCAACCATTCCCATACCCCCCCTTTTGTTTTGGTTGTTCATTATGTCCATTGTCCCCATGAGCACACCTTGCGTAATTGCGCACCCCTGTTGCTTGTTGTCTGTGTATAAGTTTCGCTTGTGTTTCCTGTTCCCTGTGCGTTTTTGTTTTATGTTGCCGGTGCTTGTTACTAGACTACATGATAGGCATATTCTATTTACTTATTGTGCGCTCACAACGTTACCTTGTCTGCCTTTTGACTGGCCTTTAAAAAAAAAGACCAGTATACGCTCCTGCGCCTTGTTTCATCCTTTCACTACGCACCCGTCACAGAAGAATGCACCTTTCATATGGACCAAGCCGGAGCAACGACCCCAACCTCAGTCGAAGACCGAGTCACTGCCACAGAGAAATGCTGGAGAATCTAGGCGTCCCAAAGGAGTTTGATGGGAAGGCGTCCCGCTGACAGGGGTCCCTTCTAAAACTCAACCCTGGAACAATGTCTGACCGTGAGAAGGTGTCAGCCCTCATCCCCTGTTTATCCGGAAGGGCACTGGAGTGGGCTGCAGTGGTTGGGAGAGAGGGCGGATCAGAGCCTAAGAGAGGAAGTGTGTTGAGAGTTGGCTTGCCGGGACTCATCACTGTCCTTTGACCAGCTGGTGGCGATGGCGGACCATCCCGTTTGCGTTGAACTGCCGATACTGGCCTACCCCAATACGCCGCTGCCGTTTGTAGTGGAGGTGGATGTTTCGGAGGTCGGACTGGGTGCAGTTCTCTCGCAGCGCCCAGGGACCCCCCAAAGCTCCGCCCGTGCCTTTTTCTCGAAGAAGCTCAGCACAGCAAAACTACAGTGTGGGTGATCAGGAGCTGTTGGCTGTTTTCAGAGCCCTGTCGGTCTGGAGGCACTGGTTAGAGGGGCTAAACACCCTTTCCTCATCTTGAGCGACCACCGATATCTGGAGTACATCCAAGCAGCGAGGAGACTAAATTCTCGGCAGGCCAGATGGGCTCTTTTCTTTACCAGGTTCAACTTCAACCTCACATACATTTCCGGTAGTAAGAATGTCAAAGCCGACGCACTGTCACGCATATATGATACAGAGGAGAGATCTATCTTTTACTCATATCTTCCGGCACTACGAGTGCCTAAGGAAATCGTGTCTGACCGGTGCCCCCAATTTACATCCCGGGTCTGAAAGGCATTTATGACAAGGTTGGGGGTCTTGGTCAGCCTGACCTCTGGTTTTCACCCCGATGCAAATGGGCAGGTAGCGCGTGTAAATCAAGAGCTGGGTAGGTTCCTTCGCGCCTATTGCCAGGACCGGCCTGAACGGTGGTCGGAGTTCTGCCCTGGACTGAGTTCGCACAGAACTCCCTTCGCCACTCGTCCACTACTCAACCATTATAGGTCTGGACTGTATTAAAGGTAAATTATGTTAAAGAATTTTATTTATTGTTTTAACTAAAATACATTTTATGGAAATAGTGGGCTGAGACCTGAATCCAAAAGCATTTCAAGGGGTGTGTATTTAAGTATTTATCCCTGGATTTGAGCAAACTTCAGTATTTAGTCAGGTCAATCTGCTAATTTCTGTAATATTCCATATTTCTGTATACTTTGAATCTAGTTAAAAAAAAAAATAATGTGTTGTACTGATCTTCAGCCTACTCACCTTTCTTTTGCAAACAGGGTTTGTGGGGATCATAAATCCAGTGAGATTATTGTAGGTAAACACGCCGACCATCGTAGCGATACATTGTATTGTTTTGGTCAAAAACCAATATATGTCACATCGAATTGTTTGGCAAACAAAATACTATGGTTTCAAATCATGTTTTGACTCTATTGACCGAAAGAAAGTGGGAGGGGACCCAGTACAAGGGTTTTGGGGCATGGATGGCTTTTGATTAACAAAAAGACAAGAGGTAGTGGAGAAGGTTGTTAGCTTCTGGCTGGTTTGCAGAATAATAATGAACCCAAATCAGGGGAATGTTGTTTATTCACAAAATATATAGTACATGTCTTTTTCACACCACAAATATAGTTTAAACAATCTCCTTAAAAGGCCAGAACACATGGGGGATGTATATGTGGTGTGTGTCTTCTCTTGCATACTCTAGCACTCTGTATTGTGTTTATAAATAGTTTTCTCACAAGGTAAAGGAAAAATCTACCAATGAACCCCTCTTTTGAGAATTCTTTGTCATTTGGGAAGCCTTTCTTTGGCAGTTTGGAAGGAATGGATGCTGGCTGACTTTTGTTGTTCAGCACTGCTCATTGCGTCTTTTTTATGAGCTCTGTATTCAGCCTCAGCCTACTTTACAAAGCGGCTCTTTAGGTGCTCTTTATTGCCTCCTCAGGCGACGTCTCAATGGGAGGCAGCGGGGCAAACCACACCAAAGCCACATATTGAAATGTTTGTATTTTAGCAGACACTGATCCAGAACAACTTACTTTATCATTCTAAATTATGACCTGTTGATGTAATGTGGTAACTTCTGTAAACCTTTCCGGCAGAAAAAGTGGAATTCTTCTGGTGTTGGACGAAGTAACTGCTTATTTTGTTCTTATATATCCTTACCGACCAGATCTCGAACTCTGAATGCCTTAAGTGACAGTCAGCTCTCTAAGATCATTGACTCCATGGATGAGGTTTGTAGTCATTATTCAACACAACTCCCCCATAATAAAGCATTTTCTAGAGCATTGACCTTCAAATTCCTCATTCTTTTTTTGTAGGTGAAATACCACAACAATGATGTCATTGTACGTGAGGGGGAGGAAGGCAACACATTTTACATCATCCTAAAAGGAGAGGTAACATGGGCATGCTTGGAAGGTTACTGTTATCAAAAAAAATACACATACTACACTTGTATAAGGTATTGTATTCTAGGAGAATACAATAACATTACATATTTGTTAAATTTTTATGTTACAATAATACATTTAGCAAGAATCATTGTTTTACACCAATTTCCATGCCACACTCTCATCCATACATCTCTTCCCCTATACAGGTTATCTGCTATATACACATATAATATTAATAATTTACAAGGTACCATAGTTCTTGTTACACAATTTTAAATACACCCCACCGCTTCTCCTTATCCCATTAAATGTAGACTTGTTAATGTGGAAACTATATTTAAAAAATTAAGTATATTTGGAGAGCATTTATTTAATTATGTTGTATGTAAGAGCCCCTTTAATATATTTTGACAACAGCAGTTTTTGTAATGATAATATTCTTTATTTTGAATTATTGTTGACCAAACAATTATACATCAGAGAGGGTATTTCTTGACAGACTTTTTTGCAGAAAGATTGATGATTTTAAATCACAAGCATTTTGGTATTTCAGCTTAGTTCAGCTTATTCTGCATGCAGCTTATTCTGCATTTGCAACAACCAAGTCTTCTTAAAAGGGCATTTCAACACAGCACTACTTTATGTACTGATTCCTGGTAGAATCTATTTCTTTAGAAGTTCCAGAAATCAAAGCAAACATAGATACAGCCTCCCCAATAATATGGCAATCGTTTTTAGAAGACAGAAAATACACTTTTAAACAGTAGATCTATTTCAAACACTGTCTGTAGTAATTATAAGCAACACAGAAAAAGGTGTTTTGTTTGCTTGGTGCCACTGCCAGTATTGCACCCGTAAGTAACTAAAACAAATCTCACTGTTAATCACAACTTTCGCATTTTCCATGCTTACAAAATATACCAACAAACAATAACATATTCACCAGTACAAATACGCCTTTCTATTGATAATTTGCTTTTTACAAGGTAATTGTGTACCTTGGGGTTACTTAGGTATAATGTGAAGATACATAAAAACATGTTTACCATCAGAAATGGCCAAGAATTCATGATTTATTGACTTACTAAATCTGGCCGTTGTTTGTTGCAAGAACAGCAAAGATACCATGTTTCAAAAAAGGAGGCATTGTACAATGTTAACCAATAACAGTGTCCTGGCATTACATATGAGGGATACTGTGCATAAGCATGAGAACCAGAAGGGCATATTAACAAGAGACTTGTTCAGGATTCTGTGTTAGGTTATGCTAAAAACCTGTACATGCAAATAAACTAGGTGAAAAAAAGAAAAAAAGAAATGCTGAAGTTTAGACTACCGAAACACTTTGACTTTGAGTGCCTTGTGGACTGTCCCATGTGAAGTCAGTGATTCACTTGCTACAGAATAGCTACTAAGCTAAACAAGGAGGAGAGAAGTTCAATTTAGTAACCTTATATTCTCGATAGGGCCAGAGGCAAAAAACATATTTAAGACATTCTTGTTTAGTGAGCATCAGAAAAACATGGTGACATGTTGATATGACATTTAAAGTTTGGTGCCAAAGAAAAATTTCATCAATCAGAGATCATGCAATGAGAGAAGAGATACTTGAACACATTAATGACAGACATCGGGGACAAAAAAATTAAGGTAAATTAAGAAAATAGCAGTGTGGTTGCATTAAGTGTTGTCAGACATTTAAACCAGAGTGTTGTCATATCAGTTTTCTGGCAAGACACTCCAGACCTAAAGTGCCATTCAGTCCTGCTCTGCTGCAGAAGCAACCATGGCCACATATTGGAACCGACTTGTGTGATAACTTACTTATTTCAAGAGCATTCATGGTTAGCCGTTACTGAAAGGACGCTGTCCCAATGTGAGGTCAAGACAAAAAATAACATAATTCATGCTTATAAGATTAAGTTGATTGTTATATGTTTAAATAACATTGAAGCTCTTGTATGGTAAAGTGGAAATGGCAAAGGGAGGTGTCATGAATGTTGAATATTCAACATATGTTGACTAGACGGCCCAGTTAACCAATTACAGTGTCCTAGCCTAAAGGCATTTGAAGGATTCTGTGCATGTGTACGAGAATCAGAAGGGCAGATTAACAAGTGACTAGGGGCTGCTGTGCAGACATTGGGCTTCTTTTTTCAGGAAGTCACTTGGAAATATTGTCTGTTGCGGGTTGTGTTTCTTTTGGCTCCAAAAGAAACACTTATTTGGGTTTGTGTAATGTTCTGACCATGAAGAACATGAACACTTTTATTAGATTAAACCTTATTGTTTTTGAACTGTACAAGTACAGTAGAACGAAAAGCAGTTTGCATCCAACCAGAAGTGCAAAGATTGTGTACAGAATGCTCCAATGTATGAGCCTACAAAAAGGAATGCTGTGCATTGTATGGATGTGCAATTGGCATATGTGTAATTGCACAATTTAACAATGTAACAAAGTGCAAATATGCAGAGGGCAGTACAAACAGAATGCATTAGTGCAAGTGGTAAATGAGGTGTAAGTATGCAATAGGAAGTATTGCAAGTGCATTGTGCAAATGGCAAATTAACAAGGTTGCAATGTGTAGAGCAATTGGTAGTGAAGGCGATAAGGCTAGTGTCGAGTCACAGAGCAGGGTAACTGCAGCAGGGAAGAAACAGTTCCGAAGCCTGCTGATGCTGGAATGAAGAGACCTGTACCGTTTGCCTGATGGCAGGGGGGGCAAAAAGTGTGTGGCTCGGGTGTGAGGGGTCCCTGAAGATGCTGCATGCTCTCCACCACCTTCAGCCATTGCTCTATGAAGTATGTCACCATTTGTTATACTAAATGTTCAGGTAGTAGCTTGAATAACAGCAAATCAACTGCATTTGTTAATACATTATGCAGTATAATACTGGCCACAGATCTCAGTAGTAACACAGCCATGGTTTTATAAAAAGCAAGCCCATTGATGGCAGCCCATTAGTGAATAATCAACACTTGGAGTTTGACAGAATGTGTGGGGATTTGTTTGTCCACCCACCTCTTGAGGATTGACCACAATTCCTAAATTGATTCAAGGTCTGGGGAGTTTCCTGGCTGTGGACCCAAAATGTTGTTGTTTTGTTCCCTGGGCTACTTAGACTGGTCTGGTGGAGCCTTTCTTTGGGAATGGAATAAATGTAACAACAGACAATTTCTTCTCTTTGTTTGCACTAGCAAACAACCTTCTGATGAATAAAACCACCATTGTGGGTACAATGAATAAAGCAAGATAAGAGATGCCCCCTGTACACAGGCACAGTCAGAAAGATTTTCCACTAAGGTGCTGAGAGCTGGAAAAGTCTCACTCAATTTATCAAGCAAAGCCTAAGAAAAATGTATGCATCCTTAGCACAATGCATTGTACAGTTTCTACTGATTCTGGCACAAAGAAACTACCCAATACAATTTCCCACTACAACAGCACTAAATATGGTGTGGGTGTTATGGACCTGATGGCACAGCTATATTTAGTAAAGGGAGGCAGCCGTTGTTGGCCGGTAACTGCATTTAACAACATCTTAAACCTGGCTGCCAATAATGCCCATGTACTGTACAAAGAGTTTCACACCCTGATACGATACACCTGTCTTACCTCATGTCGTCTCCACCCCCACCAGGTGTCTCCCATGTTCCCATTAGTCCTTGTGCATATATTCCTGGTGTCTCCTTGTTCCTGTTGCCAGTTCGTCTTGTGTGTTTCGTCAAGTCGATCCGCTACCTTGTATTCCCGGTTCTGTACTTGCCTGTTCCTAGTTCGATTGCCTGTGTACCGAACCTCTGCCTGCCTACCCGACCATGGCTCCCGTCAATCGTCCGTCTGTACTACAACCGAGTCTGCCCGTGTGCCGGATCTCTGCCTGCCTGCCCGACCCCCGTTCCGTCCATCGTCTGCCTGCAACCAAAACCTAGCCAGCCCGTGTACCGAACCCCAGCCTGTCTGACAACGATTACCCCAGCCTGTTGTTCATCCTTCGAAACCCCTGTCCTATCCAACCGTCTCCGTCTGCACTTGGGTCCACTCCCTGAGTTGTGATAAAGAGTGCACAAACGTAAAAATAAGCAGAAAGAAATTAACCTTGCGCTGGTGAAGAAGCTGTGAGAGCAGCAGAAAATGTCAGTTAATACCGTGAATGTAAACCTAAGCCTAACTGGCTCCTCATCTGCGAAAAGGAGATGTAAAGTCAAGAACAAAGGTTCTGTGAGAACAAAACCTAATCTATTGATTTGTGATGCTGTCTTTAGGAGGGGGGATGGGTGCATTCTTAACTAGCTCAAACTAAGAAACCCTGCTGTAATTTCAATAGCTCCTAGGTCTTGTCCGGTCATCTCAAACTATTTCGGACTAAATATTGGTGTTTTTCATGAGTGGAACAGGGTTTTTGGACTGTCCAGCCTGTTGTGTAGTAGGGAGATGATTGAAAATAAAGGTTAGGCTATAAAGTATAACGTATTCAATATTATGCGTTGTTTTCTCATCCACTTTTGTTCCCGGTTGAAGACGTAACACGGACATTGTCCATAGATTGACAGTAAGGTGACAGGTGACTTGACATCGCCAGTTCAGTTGCCAAAGTCATTTTGATTTAATATTTTGTATTATTCCACCAATATTTCCTCACTGACATGTTGAGTGCGATAGTAGAAACCGTTTATAAAACCAAGCCAGTATTTACACATTGTAGTTACTGCAATCATTATTCCCGTATCTCGAAAACGGAGCAACACTGAATCAAAACACTTTGACACGAGATAAAAAAGACACCCAAAAGTTTCGGATCTTTGGATCCGTACAAGAAGCACCATCTAGCAACCATTACGGACCAGTAAATACGTCCCTGTCTGTAGACTCATGGGCAAATTTTGCCCCAATGGCGCTTTAGGCTTGGCGCTGCTAATGCTAAGTGCTAATGCACTTCTTTGGACTTTGCACATTGCACTTTATGCTACTTATACAGTAAATGTTTGCACATTTTATATTAACTGTGTCATTAATTTATTTACCTAAAAAATTCTGTCATGCTTGTCATGATGCGCGATGGTCCAGCAATAGCCAGCCCCTTGGCTCCGTACAAATTACTCTGAGTCCAAGGTTTCATCCATTTAGTTTATTAGCACTTGCAAAGCATTCAGCAAAGTAAGTATAACAACCTGAACAGGCCCCTCGAGTAGGGCGAATAACTTTGTAGGTCCACAGACTGTAAACAGTTAGCTGTCTAGTACGCTGCTAATCGCGCCCCCTTCATGGTTCATATTTCTTATATAGGCGGCTGAGTGTCTGAATCATTGCATACGTCCACCAGCTGATAGGCCTCAGCAACTTCTTCCACTGTTGCTGAGGTGCGGTTAGGTCAGTTTAGACCCTAGACTTGTTGACAGGATGTCCTAGCTCAACCACTTCTCCATTTGGGTCAGGGTCTTTTTGTGTCTTTTACCCATTTCTCCTTGACCGTGTGTTTACCCCAGACACTCAGTGACAAACACTATCTTGCTTAATGGAATGTCTGTGTGACTGCGTTCTTAGTATGTAATGTTCTGTACTTAATTCTAGTTTCGGCATAAGCATAGATATAGTATAGAAATAGGAATAATAAACTAATATCTCTACATGCTCCATAGCACAAAAGCAAACTCCTTGTATGGATAAACCTACTAGATTATAAAGCTGATTTTGATTCCGGTTTGCAGAACAATAATTGGCCAGGTCAGGGGATGAAGCGTTCTTTGTCGTTTATTCACAAAATATATAGTACATGTCTGTTCTAAATGTTCTCTGTGTTTCTCTTCCTTGATGTTGTCTCTCTCAGGCTTTTTCTGCTCTTACGGAGTGACACAGACTTTTTATAACTTGGCATACTCCCAAAATACATAGTCTTAAACGGACCTTAAAAAGACAGAACACATGGGGGATGTTTATGTGTTGTGCCTCTTCTCTCTGCACACCAGTACTCTGTGTTGGGGTTATAATTAGTTTATACTAATTATAATTTGTTTTTTCACAGTCCCCCCTATGACATTAGAGTACTACATTTGTATGTCATGACGACAATTCTGTATATAAAAAGAAAGAAAAACAAATGCTAAAGTGAGCTTATTCATCTGACGTCCTAATGATGTGAGATGAATCAGGGTCAGGGTGGACAAACTGACAGACCAGATTCCAGTTGCACAGAGAGGAGCTGGCTCCTGGTCATGGAGTTTTGGTAACCAGCCTAGAGTTGGTGATCGTTTTGAATGCTGAGCTGAAGTCTATGAACAGCATCCTGTGTTGAAACCGAATGTTTCCCCCGGGTTGCGAATCAGAGAATGTCCACGCCGTCAAGTCTTCCCAAATCATACACCTTTATTACAAATACATTCGGAGATCTGTCTCGCAAGACAGCCAAGAAGATCTGAAGTCCGTCCACATCGGACACATTTTATGTAGCCTATTCCCCACTCAGTCATTGTATGGAAATTGCTGCGCGTGCTTCCTGGGAGTGTGTGTCTCGTGTCGCAGCCCCCAGCCCTGGGGTGAACCATCTGGTGACCTTTTCCGAGGTTGATGAGAATGGTGTTGTTGTGTCCGGCGCCAGGAAGTCTACAGGACCCCTCTGGCCTGTCTCCCCTCCTCTCCTTCCTGGGTCACTTTATCAGTCCCATGTGTGGGGGTCAAGCTAGAAGTCAATTCATAGGTTTCCATGTACACAGTGTCCTTTGTCTTATTCTCCTAACTTCCTGACCCCCCCCCCC